>JAECUM010020253.1:0-48624 GCA_016617855.1 Megalonaias nervosa
AAAAACATACACCCATATCTACAATCCTCACCAACGAATGCGCATGCAAACACACACACACACACACACACACACACACACACAACAGTAAAGGTGTGAGTGTTTATAGTCACATTACTCTACATTCACACGAAATGGCAAATTGAATAGTCTCTCTTTTCTAGAGATTTGACTAGCCCTGAGAAGGGCTGGTTTTTTTTTTAGAACTTCAAATGCACCTAGCTAATGGTGACACCTTCCTGGCCTGGCACCACACACGCAGCGTCTGCTCCATTCATTCTCCCAATTGACACGAATGGTTGGGAGAGCAGACGGGGCTTGAGTGGCTTCACTATCCCACTCCTCTGTTTGTGGAATAGTGAATACTTGTTGTTCCCTCTGTCCTCTGTGCCAGACCCGGGGATGATGATGACGATCTGGCCTCCTTGTCTCCTCTGCACGTTGTACTGGTTGTGGCTGTGGTTGAGGTGGTCGTACTGTCTGTGGAGGTGTCCTCATTTCTGGCTTAAGGTGAGGCATGATCTTTTCCTTCTCCATTTCTTTCTTTTTCTTCTCCTCCTCTTCTATCCTGTCTTTTTCCTCAATGGCCTCCCTAGTCAGTTCGTATAAAAGACGCCTGGCATACTCTAGGAGCATTTGGAGTTCCAAAAGTTTTTGTAGTCTGCTACTCACTTTTAATGTTGACGAGTCAACGATGGTAGCTAGACTGACAATTGTGCCGCTTTATATACTTGAAGCACGGACGTGAAGGTAAACATCCCTTGACACCCAAATTTACCATCACATCAAACACGCGGACCTAAAAGAAGCACTCACGTTGACTTTTTTACTTTTTTACTTACAAACACAGGCAGGTACGATTGGACAAGACAGAGAAAACAAAGGGTGGATTTTTTTACTGACAAAAGAAACGAAGTGCTTATAGACACACTTCTATTTATTTTTTTTAAATTTTAAAAGTTTTGGCAAATTGAATTAGTATCTCTTTTCGAGAGTATTGGGTAGCCCTGAAAAGGGCTGTTTTTTGTGTTAACGGGAGTAATGGCAATCTTTTTTACTGTCTAAGATTGCGTCCCCGTCTGGCGGCAGGCTTTCCTATACGATACGGTCTGTTTCTGCGGAAAGAGAAAGAGAATTCTTTGGTGCCCACACGGCGGTCCACAAAACCTCTGTCTGATTCTTGCTGCTGCTGCTGCTGCTGTTGTTGTTGCTGCTGTTCTTCTCTCTGCTTCTTCTGAAGTCTGTACTTCTCAGTCCATTCTTCTTGTTCTTTCTTAATTTCCTCTTTGAAGACGTCTTCTATTAGGTCTTGGGCTATGGATAACATCCTGATATTCTCTATCTCTTCAGGTTTAGGTATCAGGTTTAGCCTGACACGATGTAAACTGACGTAAGCTTCGTTCAGCTGGGCTAGTCTGGAAGGCATGTTCATAGGTTGACGAGTCAACAGTGGATGGTCAGACTGCTACTACTACTAATTTGAATTATGGTCGCTTTCGCCATATGGCATGTGCGACTCGTTAATTGTGCACGTTTGTGCACTACTTAATTTGTGCGATGACCGTTATTTAACAATGCCTCCCAATCAAGCAACCGGCAGCAACGGCGCCAACAAGGTTTTCCTGCCAGCAAGACTGCAACCAAGTACACGTTACATTTGGTTCAAACTTGCGCCCAGTTTCCTATTTGTGCGGGGTGGACCCTAGCTTAACGCCAAACATGTGGATAGTCACATCCGGGTCAAATATTCCTGACTTCTGAATTTACCTACTATTCAGTTTTAATATTTTGTGCACTATGCGTACTTGAATTTTCCGAAAAATATTAACCAATCAGTTTGGCTTTTAGTAGCCTACAAAAATTTTGTGATCTCCATTCGTGTCGTATTTTTATGAGTTGTTTAGCAGATTACCAATCATAATCTTTTCAGGGCCAAGTTGTTAGTCGAATTGGGATTCCAAGCCAAACTGGATTCCCTTTAATAATATGGCAGTTTTTAGCCCTAAGAAGGGCTGTTAGGTCGGCAGCCTGAAGGTCTTCCGCCGGTGTTCTCTATCATTTAACTCTCCTTGTATGCTCCCTCAGGAATTGTCTCAAACCTGTGCATTACTGTTAGTTCTCGGGCGATATCCAGGAAAGTGGCGAGAAGGCACTCATTATATGCCTTTTCATAGTACTGGGTGAGGATTCGCGGTGCAAACGTCCATTGTTGCGGGCTAGGTTTGTTAGTTCTCAGTGATCTCCAGCCCACGTATCTTACGGCATTGGTAAAGTTTAGGGCCTTCTTTTCGCTGTAAACGGTTTGCTCTAGTCCGAGTTCTGTGTAGCGTTGCATAGGTTCCTCCTCCTCTTCTTCCTCCTCCTCTGATTCCACTTCGCTTTCTGAGTTATTTTCCCCTCCGCTCTGTTCTTCATCAGAGCCCTGGTTTGTTTGAGGGGGCAGCTCAGTTTCGGTTTCCGAAGTGATCGGGTCCGTTTGAACTTCTATTTCCTTCAGTAGAGGCTGCCGAGAAATGGTCTGGGACGATGTCGATATACTATCTTTTAGGGGAGCCGGTGTCTGGTGTAGATTACTAGGTGTGTTGCCAAATTCTGGGGCCGGTTTACAGGAGTGGCTAGCCGCGTTGATGGCGGGTTTCCTTCTCCTAGTTTTCCTTGTCCTCTTCTTTTTGGCTATACCAATGTCTCCTACTTCCTCGATATTCAGGTCCTCACCCTCAGTATTCGTATCCCAGGTTAATAAGAGAGTTGTCCTCTTACTTCCATCTCACAGGCTCCAATTAGAAGCCTCATTTTTCCCAGTGCTCTAATGGCTTTTAGGGCTGGTGCTGGTATCACCGCAATAGCTGGCAGCCATCTTGGTGCCATGCTTTCCGCGCTTTGCACGCTTTGTTTCGCAGTGTTTGCTTCCATCACGTACGTCCTGCTCTGTCCAGGTATTTCGTGTGACTTGATGGTCAGACTGGAGAACAACCCGCTTTATATGGTTCAAACGCGGATGCGATAGAAAACATCCCTACTCGGTTTTAGTGTCTGAACGCTATGATAGCTCATGTCATGGTGAGGGATAGAGAGAAGTCAAAGAGCATATATTCAGTGTTTTTTGGAAAAAAAACACAGACACATTTTTTTTTAAAACACAACATTTTTTATTCAACTGACAAGTAACAAGTAACAAGTAACAATAACATCAAACAAATTATTTTTGACAAGGTTGACAACGTTGTGAAATCATGTGAGATTTCCATTGATGGAAGTCATGAGGCCATTGATGTACACTACGTTTCCTAGCTAAAGACAAAAGATAACTATAATGGTCACAAAACTATCGATCTACCTTCTCATCGTTTCTAGAAGAGTGACGATCAAAATAAGTCACTAAATGTTCTAAAGGATATCCAAGACTGCGTTGATGAAGAAAATGCACACAATATTGTCCACACACCATGGAATCTGTGCCTTGTAATTTCACATTATTGTATCGTGTCGTCTGGGCATTTCTTCTCATAAAGTCAATGATATCGTCTTCCAAAGGGGGTAATCCATACGAATCAAAATATTCCACACAATTCTCTTGAGGGAAGTAGACGGCAACCCAGTGAGTTCCTGGAAGATGACTTTCGTCCGTGTTGATGACATAAGCTTGATGGTCTTGAGGTTTGCGATGAGGAAGTTCATCTTTAGCGCACACGACAGGATTCCAAGAAGCAGTATACGAACTATTGTTCAAAAGGTAATAAAGTTCCCAGGTATCCATTTTTTGTTGTGTTGTTTTTTTTTCACAGGTAATGATAAGTCATTAATTCAATTCTGACTTTTTGTTTGAAACGATCTGTCAAGTTAGCCGTTTCTTCGCCTTGTCTCCGTACTCTGGGCTAAGAGAGCTTCGATGCGATAGATCTCTAGAGTAGTCAATTTAGGGCAGAAAAGATCACGCAAGCCTTTATACCATTCATGCAACACTGCTTCTTCTGAGATGAGACTCCAAGCTTCGTCCAGATACTCGTCCAATTTTTCTTCTTGACTCATCATCATACATTTATCGTGTTGAATTTGACTAGGATGATCGTTTTGACATCCATAACAATCTCTCTTTCTCAATTCCGTAATTGTATCCGCTAGGTGTTTGGCAAAACAGGACACTAAATGTTGTTCTTGTTTTGGCCATCTGGACTTGACTACCTCGTCCTCTTTGTCTTAGTCTTGGGGTTCTGCTTTCACGGTATCCTCCCATTCCATTTCGAAAGATTCTCTACTGTTTAAATACGGATAGGTTAATTCCATTGTGTCTAATAGTCTAGAATGACTTCTCTCAAACTGTTGATTTCTATGGTATTATCGAATTCAGCATACAGGATGACGTTGACCGTCTCAGTGAGAGCTTCTGCAAACTGAAGTTCCACACACAGTTGACCGGATTTTATAGGGTGGAAATGTCCCTCGTCGCTGCCTTGGTCTGGAGTGAAATCAAAGGCCCACACAGTGTAACCTCCGACATAATCTTCGTACGAAATACCGTGACTGGCGTTGGTTCCTAGTTGCCCCGTAGCTTCGTACAGGGACAAGTACGATCTCAAGTAATTCTTCTGGGTAAAGTTAGGTTCGAAGGGTCTGGTACACAAAGTCTTGCCATCGCGACTGACTTCGATCTTGGACACTCTGTAGTGCATAAACTGGAAAGGATTTTGATCTTTGACTCCGTTGAGGGCTGCATTACTGACAATGCCAACGATTAAACGTTTGGATAATGTCTTTGGAACAGATGATCTTCGATCTTGGATCGGAGTTCAGCAGTAATGGTGAATGTTTTCATTTCTACACGTCGTATCGGATACTTGGCGGTCGATCTGCTCAATGTTTGACTGATGTCGTTTCCCGCTTTAGGTAACACTTCTGCACGAAGCACGTAAAGTCTGGCTTCTTGGATGATGGTTTTGTACTCGTCAGCATGAGCCATCAAATGGAAAGCGACACTGCTGCGATTGAGTCTCAGGCGAATATCCACTCCTTTCAGCAAATACTTTTCTTGCAACCACATGTCCAAATGCAAACGATCCATCAGTTCTAAACTACGACACAATACACCACAAAGATTTGGCAGAAAAAGACGATTTGCGTTTTAGGCACACATTCTCCACATCACACCCACAAGGGTTGCTTTTGTAGATCTTGCACAGAAGAACTGGGGGAAGGAGTGGTCACTGCAGTAGCTGAGACTGTGTTGAAAGGCATGATGGTCACTTCTTTTTATAGTCGATGAGTTGCGAAGCGTCGATCCAAGAGTCAAAACTGGGAGGATATCCTTTCCAACGTACTTTGACTTCTATGACACTTTTCTTTCCTACTTTTCGGGTTCTTCGATCGAGCATGCTTTCGATCTCGTACACGTCGTCTTCGTTTTTGGTCACACGTTGTAACTCGGGCAAGTAAAACGTTCCTATTAACACTTCTCCGTTCATGTCTTCTAATTTATAGACGGGAGGATGACGGCCACGCACACGTTCGGTGACACGAAACAATTCGGTGGTCCAATTGGGTAAGTAACCTTTGTCGAAAGTGCGTTTGGTTTTGCCAATGCGTACCCAATCTCCTGATGCCAACACTCCACCTTTCTTGGGGACAGACACTGTCGGGGACGGACGAAACAGGCGATCGAAGACGGTCACTTCGTTGTCAGGAGTCACTTCTTTGGGGGGCACGCCCTATGCTCCGATGGTAAGATTGATTGTACGATTGGACGAGGTGTGGCAAGACGTCGATGTACTTGAGAGTGTGTTGATGCGTAAAATATTTCCACATGCGTTCTTTCAAGGTGCGTTGAAAACGTTCCACGATGCTAGCTTTGGTTTCGGGATTCTAGGTGGTGACAGTTCTTTCTTGGACAAATCCAGTAAACTCTGTAACACACCCGTTCTCTCTTGGACTTCGATTTTGGGGGCAGGTACTTTGTGAGCAGCGGCCACAGCCACTAAAGAGGAAGAGGGTGTCACCGCTGGAGGAGAAGTTTTTGGAGACACTCTCTTGCGAGTAGAAGAAGTTTTCTGTGGATTTTTCTTTTTCTTTTTCTGAGGCTGTGATCTGGTCTTGACACCTTTGCTCTTTTTCTTTTTCTTCTGGGTACGTTTGGGCGTGGCCTTTTTTGGGGGGACGACTTTGGGAGCATTAGGATCCCATTTTAAGAGGGAACGAATGATGACACCTCCTAGAGAACCGCTACCTCCAGGTTTCAAAATGATTTGCTTTTTGGTTTGAGTGACGATGCGAGGATCGGCTAGTTGCGTCAAGGCGCCTTTGTTCCTCTCAAAACAACGTTTGGTTTGATGTGGAATCTGAATGATGCCTTGCAGTAATTGACGTGCTGTCACCGTAAACCACCGTAAGACTTCTTTGAGACTAGCTTTTAAGACACGAGCACGTATTTGTGTGATTTTTTTCTCGACTGATACCGTACAAGGCACGAATCAATTTAATGGGAAGATGAGACTGAAGGGAAGTCATGTTGACGATGTTTGAGACAGAGTCAAAGTGACCGAGGTTTTTATAGATTTTTTTTGGTGATTGTGATTAAGTCGACGAAGGGGACGTGTACACGACAGGCCCTCCGTCTTGGCACCAGTGATGAAACAGGTGGGTACGAAATCGCAAATAATCGGGAGTGGTGGGTTTTAAATCTACGAGTAAATAAGCGTGTGGGGTTTGAGTGGCATCGTCGTACGCATTTGTCAGCCAAGGCGTCCCTAACTGTTTGGCTAAGACTTGTACTTGCGATTTATCTCTAGGGCTTTTAAACAACACCACGTAATGAGCATTGAGACTGATGGTACGATGGGCTTTACTTTGCTGAATCAAATTTTGGGTGATGTAAATGACACTGACATTACGATGATGCCCTTTGCGTGTAAACCATAGTTTAATTTCTTCTTCGTCTTCTCCTAACATGTCGTCAAAAATAACCAAATGAGTTTGACTAGGCTCAGTCACGATCCCGTCGTCCTCGCCAGGAATGCCTTCCACAAAGACGATGGAATCGCCTTGACTTTCTCGCAGAATGCTGTACGCTGATTGCCACTCTTTGTAATGCCACACGATGCGTTGAGGGGGACGATCGATCAAAGGATGTTTATGTTCGATCAAAACGTTTGACAAATTCGGTTTTGTCTGAACCGCTCGGGCCGGCAATGAGCATGTTAAAGGGATGGCGAAGGTACAAGGCCTCCCAACTAGTCCGATCTACGTGTTCGTCAATGACTTTGACAGTGGAGGAAGAGGGAGCAGGACAGTAGAGGTAGCCATAGTAGTAGTGAAAGGAATGTCACTTTTGACACGAAGACAGACAAGACAAGAGTTTTTATACTTTTTCAGGACACGTTTATTGTCATCTTTAAAAGTGAACAACACGAAACCAAAAATACATAAAAGCCAAATGGCTAAGTACATGAATAAAAGAAACATCAAAACGATCACAGTGGAATATAAACAAGTCTCTGAACAACATTTGTTATGATCAAGAGGTGAAATCTTAGGGGTACTGTGTAATGTTCTGAGAGTCTCTACACTCTTTGGCACAATCACATAAGAGTCCTCTCGGAAAGGTGTTTCAGGGATGTCGATCACGGTCCTGTCCTGAAGAGAATGGTTTTCCTCGGTCACGACTTCTTCTTCTTCTGGCACTGTCACTAACACTGGTTTAAAAGTTACTTGTTTCATGGAACGTTTTAATTTTTTAGGATTACAAATCTTTGGCATAGTGTGACACTTCTTTTTTCCAAGCCTCAAACCCCCAACTTTTCCAGTCACGTACATCAGTGAGGGTGTAAGTCACAAGCTATACACACGTCGTCGTACACATCTTCAGTGCCTAAAAGTTGACGAATCTTGTTTTCCCGTAGAGGCTGAGAAGTATCAAGATGAAAGCTCAAAGCTTTGAGCAGAATGAGTCTCTCGTGTACATTTAAAGGGACCGCTTTCATGTTTTTTGGAGTGGTAGGTACTGTTCGTAAAGAGTCCACAAGGAATCGGCTGGTAAACGAAATCCCAAAAAGCAAGTCACTAAGACACACATTACACGTCGACCCCAATTCAATGGACATAGTTTTCGTAATAGGTGTTGGTAATCCTCCACTGTTTGAATAGTGTCATTGATTTCCTTCCACGGAATCTGTTGTATCACGAATGATAAAGGTCGTGGCATAGTAGTCTGTTTTAATACCTCTTTTCTCTTACCTCAATCACTTCTCCTAGAGCGAAAGTAATTAACGTAGTGAGTAATTTCTGACCACTGCCATTCCAGGAAAGGGTCAAGAATGTCAATAAAATCTTCAAATGTAAATGGCCTAAAGCGAAATAGTAGAACGAACGCACCCTTGATGCAGAGAAATCGGACTTGTTTGTTGACTTTGGTCAATTTCCTCTTGTGAATTTCTCGACACAAAAGTGCTACAGTCACAAATTGAGATTTGGCACTGGCAAGTCCCTGCCAAATGTCCTTGTAGATCTTCTCTTGCAATTCGATTGGTAATGTTTGAAGATTATTTTCTACATGGGGTTTAAATACTTGTCTAGGGGTTGTCGAATGTTTGACTCCTAGCCCTGTAGCTAGTGTCTTACACGACATGGTAGGCTCACTTCAATGACGAGGTCCCACTAAAGGTAGGTAGTGACAATCTGGAGACCATCGAGCATGTTCCAGGTAAGCACAATCTTTCTTCTCCCACTCGTGAAGTGACACACCACAACTGAAGCATTTGACTTTATCCCCTTCACCCAAGTAGATAAATCCAGCTCTAGCTAATTCTTCAGGGGTAGGTCCTCCCAGATATTTTGGCCATTTTCCTTGGAAGGTTTGGATCCGACTTTCAAAGTCACAGTATTCTGGCAAACGTACAGGGAACGAATATTCGTCTTTCACAGGTTCATTTCGATGAGGGTACGGTGAAATATGCAGGAGTCTGCTCAGTTTTACATGACATCGTAGGGCGGTAGTCGAATGGTTTCATTAGGATGACATTCACCATGAAAACCAGTAAAGTGAAAAGGTGTACGATAACGAGTGGCATCGCTTTCGCATCCATCAGGTTTGACACGCACAGCATCACTTTCCATGGTAGGTATGGTAGTAGGAGTAGTAGTTATAGCAAAGTTCCCATGATAATGTGGTACTGAATCGCTAAGGTCATATCGTACGGCATCCCTGCCATCGCAAGGCACAGCATCGTACTCGATTTTACTCTTGCTGGATACTTGATGTGTGAAAGGATTTATTTTTTCTCGCTTGGCGTTTGTAGTCACAATGAACTATCAGTCTTGAATGTTGTCCCTTTTTATATGCTCTCCAATATCAGTGTGACCGTACGGTAAAGAAAAGTGATTGGGAAGCCGTACTCGCTTCTGGTACACGATTTGATAGACTTTTTCCAAGGGTCGGCTAACGATTTGGTGTGTGGGTAAACGTACAATCTTGTGCCGTTCATGGATGGTGACTTTAAAATTTCCATCCTCTCCAGACTGCAAGGCTTCTTTCAAGACGCCAAAGTTAACCAGTTGACTGGTGCGATAATTGAGAGTCAATCCTTTCACTTTACACTCCGTGTACACTTCTCCTTGCGGGCTACGGTATTTGTAGTCGTAATTTTTGTTACCGCCACTTGCAAAACTTAGAATCTTGTCGTCGGGATGTTCGTCCGTCCAGGCTCCTAAATGGTCTCCTTCGATGACAGGGTGAGGTTGACCCAGGCGATCGATGCAGATGCAACTGTCCGTATCAAAATACAGTACACGATCTCCTAATAGTTCTAAAGCTTCGTACAGTTTTAAGCGAGCATGGGCTGTCACGTAAGCCGCAATGATGACATTTCCAAATTCGTCGGCTTCTACAAAGTCCAGTTCTTCGTAATTGACTAAGATCAAGCCCTCACGAAGGACATCTACGTGTTTCATGTATTTGGTTTTGTTGTGAATCATCTGAACGTAGCGGGAAGGTTCTGTCAAATACTCCGTCCTGAGTAAACACGGCCGTTGTGCCATTTTGCCCCACAAACAATTTAACATCACTTTGGCAAACGATCGCCTTCCTTCGTTTTTCTCGATGTGGTCTAAAGTGATGCCTTCCTGCTCCCAGTATTTCTCTTTGAATTTCTTTTGGTCTTCGGGAGTGTGACAGCAGGAAGGATACCGCTAGCTTCTTGTTTTAGTTTCAAAAAGGCATTCACGTAGTCTGCAAAAATGCCTTTCTGAGTCTCGTAGCCCTTGTGGTATTTTTCTGTCTTGGGAAAGTGGTAAATTTTGTACACTTCTAACAGTTGGTATTCCAAGTCCAGAGCTTTAAACAATTCCACGCTGACCTACGTTCCCGTCAAGGCGCGTTCTTCCTGAGTGTGGTGACAAGGTTGGTCTTGGTTGCACGCTTCGGCACAAGTACGGCACAAGGAAAACATCAGTTTTCCTTGGCAATGATGTGGTAAAACGGGATGGTACAAGTATGCGTGAGGCAAGACTTTACATTTGATCAATCCTTTGTATTGTTGAATATTGTCCACGTCAATGTGTTCCGTTAGCAATTGTGGGTGTCCTGCGGGAAAGTGACAATATTTGCACACGTACGGATACAGAGAACACACGTCCAAGTATTTGATTTCCTCTCCTTTCTCTTCGTCGGCTTGGTACAGCAAACAGGTAGCATTCGTCCGTCCTCCGTACAAACTGTCCCTTGGGTTTAGTGGGTCCACCAGCTTGTAACTTTCCACGATGCGCTTAAACTCGGGATCGGTTTTCAATTGCTGATCGTACTCGTGTTCCCACATTTCTACCACTTGGTATCCTTGCTCTTCTAACTTCAAGCGTCGCTGACAAGTGGTCTGGTACAAGTCTTCCATGGTCCGTTGTTAAAACTGATATTTAGTGTTACGTTGAGGGTAGCAGATGGGACATCCGTGAAATAAGCACCCGTTAAACTCGTACACAATCTGGGGGTTTTCTAAGTCCCAGCCATCTACCCAATACCTTCCGATCGTCATTTCGCCTCCTCCGTTGCGAGCGTGTTGGATCCATTTGTCTTCCTTGTCACACACGTAATGTAACCAGCGTAGGGCTTTGACCGAATATTGACGTTTGACAAAATTGGTTGTTTGAGGACTGATGACAGCCAGTGTGTTTTCGGGCATGAATCGTTGACGGTACACTAAGGAACACGCTTTGGCAATGGTGCAGGCTTCTTTCAAAGGGTCGATCCCACCGTGTTCCATGAACAGTTCTTGAAATTTTCCACAGCAATGCCGTAAAATGTCCACGTCGGAACGACAATATTTTAACATTTCTTCCTGAAAGTCGAAGGGGTGCGAAGCGTGAGTCTGGTACCAAGCGTAGAAAGCTTCTCGTTGTTCGGTACGCATGTTGTCGGGGTCGTAGTAGTGAGCCTCAGGCAAATGAGGTAAAACGGCGTGTTGATTGGCTTTGGTATTGAAAAAGTGTGGAAAATAGCCTTTGGCCATTTCTGTCATTCCAAACGTTTTAGGCAGGCGGCTCAAAGGCATGGCCAAGTAACTCATCGAATCTTTAAACTGCACTCGACCGACTTGTATGGAAATGATTTTGGCTCCGTTCAAAGTCACTTTCGGAAGTTCGGTACTTTGTTCCGTATAGTATTTCAACAGAACCTGTCCGTCGTATCCCGAGAAATTGTGAGCCATCACCGTGGCATAGCGATGACAATCTCCGTAACGTTCGATGTCTTCTTGGCTCCACGTTTCGTCAATAGGGTTTAAGATTCATTGGGCGAAATCGGCTAGCGTGTTCGGTCCCCGAAAGATTTTTGCACGTCCTCCAGGAATTTTGCTACAATAAGGGCAATGAGTCGAGATCGGTTCTTGGAAGCACTTCTCGCACGCTCGGTGAGCCACGCAGAAATTAGGAATGTGAATGCCAGTCTCTTGCATGCATTCGAAATCGAAAAAGATGAAATGGCCTTTCTTCTGGTCATTATCTTCTTCTTCTTCATGTTTGGATTGGTATTTTTGAATGTAGCATTGGTGTTCCAAGTCCACGACTTGGCGACAAATGTGACATCGCTTCTTTCCTGAACATACGTGCGCCTTGGCACAATTGGTACGTATGCCTTGTCCACAAGTAGGGCACAATCTCAGGAGTTGACAAGCACATTTCCGCTGTGAACCTTGCGTCTTTAGATGTTGTTGGTAACAAGTTGGACTGACAAAAGTGCGCTGACAAGCTGGGCAATGCACTCGTTCTTGTCCTTCGTCCAGACAGGGCTTAGAGGCTAAACATCCCTCACATTTCAATCCACAATGCTTATGTTGCTCTCGATTGTTATAGCCATAGTCACATTTCTCACAGTAATAACTGTATGACAGGAATGCAGTGATACTGGTAATGGCATCTAAATGTTCATCGTGATGATAGACGTGAATGTATTTTCCGTCTTTGAAATTTTTGCCTCGAAACAACAGCGGTCCGCGCACTTCTTGAGGGTGCACTTTCAAGGTGTAGCGTGGAGCCAAAACGTCCTGCAACTTTTGCATTTCAGGAATGCCACAGGGTGTGTCTTTGGATATCCCCGCTTGCTGTAACAGGAGTTCTGCTTCTCTTTGTTGTTTGGTTCGATTCGATCGTGGAATAGTTTTCCAGGCTCTTTTCCATTCTATCGTGTCGTTCTTATCGGCATACGTTCGTCCCACTACGATGGCACGGGCTAAACACATCTGGTCTTGAGGGTTGATAATTTCAACGAGGCTACGCTTGATGCTGAGGAGATTGTCTACCAATATCACCTTTTTGCCATGTCCTGTCCCTTGGGGAAGAGACACGTGGGTCATGAACAGTGTCGCCTTTCCGTCGGTGATGTGAAACATGTCGTTGGATTGTTGTACGTGTTGAATCTTGTCCATAGCTTTAGAAGGTGTCAATTCTGCTGGGCTGCTAAACTCGATCCAAACGGGGGACTTCAAATTGTCGTGATGAATAGAAAGTCTCAAGCGAACGTCTTCTTTGGCTTGACATTGCCTTTTCAGTGCAGTTAACAAAGAATCCCACACATCGGTGATGAACCCTTCTGCTTTCTCCAACGGTACGTCGGACTTGAAATCTTTAAACTTCACCGCGTACGTGTACGCCGTAGTTCTAAATTTTCTGGTAGTACTTTTCAGGGTTTACTGATGGTAATGGACTTTGACTGAGTGTAGACTCTCTGGGCTTAGATTCTGGTTCACTCATCTCATCTTCAAAATCGCTGGCATGAATTTGAGCCAAGACTTCAGCTACTGTGCGAGGCGATAAATCACGTTTCTGCCTCTTACTTTCTTCTCCTTTCTTTACGAAATGATGCGATCGTTTCATCTTGATTGCAAAAAGTCAAATGACTACATTTGAAACGCCATGGACCCCTATATATCCATGTCAGGCTTAATGCATATATAAAAGACTGGTGACTTTCCTCTCAGTATTCATTTCACTCTCAAGCCGATCAGCACGATGGAAGAACCCACACAGATCGAACTAGTGATCAGAGCTTTGCGAGGTGTCATACGAAACTTTTCTTCAGACAAGCCGACGGACTACTCTCCCTCCTTTCGAGATAAAAGTCAAGATACTTGCTATATCTGTCAGAACAAAGGGCATTGGGCTACAGAATGTCCAGATCGTCATAAAATGTCCAGATCGTCATAAAAGCTAGACCAGTGTCAGAAGAGACAAAAGTCAAGATACTTGTTATCATTGTAAAGAGAAAGGACATTGGTCTTCAGAGTGCCCTAAGAAACAACAGGAGCAGGAGGAGAAAGAAGAAAAAGAGGTGCGCTCGGCAAAGGAAGAACCCCGTCACGTTCAGAAAGAGAAGACAGAAAAGAAAAGAAGACGAGAAAAATGTGAGGAAAAAGAAGAAGAAGAAGAGGAAAAAAGTGTAATAGTGAAGAAATTGAAAAAACAGAGAGAGTGAAAGAATAAAGATACAGAAGAAGTCTATGAACTTTTTAAAAGTGTTGTGTTGTGTTATGTTGTGATATTGAATTGTAAAAATTTGTACCAGAATAGACCAGACTGAAAAAACGTAAGTGTCTCTTGGTTTTGATTGTTTAGAATAATAAGGACCTACACTCATACACTCACAACACGTACATCATAGGGTTCAACAAGGGCTTTTGAGTTTTAATTGATTTTGGCAAAATGAATAGTCTCTCTTTTCGACAGAAGTGAGTGGCCCTGAAAAGGACCGTTGGGTGTTTGTTTTTTTTCCTTAGAACAAACTCAGGAACGAGAAGCAATCCGCTTTAACTGCCTTAAGCCTTTGCCACGGCCAAGACCTACTTCTGGACTTGCTCCTGTCAATGATTTAGTAGAAATCACTAGGGGTGGTATCTCTCGTGTAGTAACAGGGTTAGTCTGTTTGGCTCGGGAAGGTCTTTTTCTCTTGGGTCATAATAAAGAAGTCTGAAACATTTGTTTCAGACTTCTTAACTCGGCCAAAATGTCCAAGAGTACCGTTACCGTTTGACTTTTACTGTTCTCCATCTCTCCTAGCCTTTGTTTCTTCTCTACTGCTTCTTCTTCCTGTCGTTCCCTTCTTGCCTCTTCTTCTCGCTGTTGCTGTTCAAGGAGAAATGCTTGTTCTGCCTCTTTCTGCTGCTGTAAACATTTATCCAATTCTTCTTTCTGTCTTTGTTTAAAATCGTCGACGTGTGGTAAAGAAGGAGAAAGTGGCGAAGGTACTGGTACCAGAACAAATTCTTGCGAAGAAGAGAAAAAATCTACTAAATCCCAGTTGAAATCAACCTCTTCTGGAAGTAGCGCTGTGTTAACTTTGGTAGCCACTGCTATGCCATTGCTTTTCGTCTCCACAGCCGGTGCACCCCAATTCATTGTCTTCTTAGTTTCCGTCATGTTTCACAAAACAATGCGGCATCGATTCACTGCGCACCTATATAGGGAATGTGACGTCACAGGTAGCTCTCTTCGGATTGGAAGACAGACTCCGCGAAGTGACTGAATTTTGTAACTCGTGTTGGGATTGGTGAACAATTTCAATCCGTTTCGATCCGGTCTTCCACAATAAACAAACGCGGTTCACTTCATTCCCTTCACCTGTTCTTGTCACAAAGATGTGGACCAACGTTGAATTGTCTACCCTCCTATCGTCGGTGCTGTTCTACCCGGACAATCCGATGTATGTCAGATCATCATGGGCAATTACCCAGATCACTGATACAGCCCTGTGGAAACAAAGAATCTATGTGGAGAGACAAGGATGTTTGAAGAGAATTCTGATTTATGGACCAGAGGTTAGACGATGTTTGAGAAAGAGAAGAAGACATATGCGATGCCCTCTATGTTAAAGGAATGGTGTTAGCATAACAAACAACGGCCCTTTTCAGAGCCACTCCATTGCCTTGAGAAGATATTAATTCTTTCTTGCCTAAAAAAATTTGTATTCGATTTTATAATTTGTGTAGATATTTATTCTCTCTTCCCTAAAAAATTTGTTTAGTCGATTTTATAATTTGTGTAGGATAGATTGACATATAAAACATACTCTACTAAAACACGAACGCGACTGATTCGTGTTTGTCTATAGCAATGACACAGGTCGCCTGACGTCACAGTACTACCTTGCTACATTGTTGCCAATGACCAGTACCGTGACGTCACCCTACCTGTTCCATTCCTCTTGGCGCTATACAGGCCCAGCGTGTGCTAATACAAAATTCCCATTGAGGGCCATTGTGGCCGAGGCTGATTTTTTGGGTCTATAAATCGAAGGGCCATAGTGCCCCAGGCTGGTTTTCCTTCTTTGGCATGATGAGGACCCTAGTACCCCTATTCACTACTTTGGGTCGGAATGATCGTCACTGGGAAGTCGTTTCTGAAACCGAGACTTTAAAGAAAACATATTTCTTGAGGTGATGTGATTTAATTAATATGAGCCAGTGTATGAAAATGTGATGAAGGAAGAGGTGTAGATGTCCTTATTCTCTATCGATATGTTTTAAAATAAAATAAATAAGCATTTTAGTTTCTTTTACACGATTACTTTGGGGTGGCCACTTACAGGATTATATTAAGTTCCACACTTAACGCGCCTTCATGGTTTTCTGTCCAGATATCCCCATGTATAATTTTATATTAGAGAGGAATGGAGAATGTCTCCTCTCTAAAAGCAATAGAATGTGGTAATGACAAAACAACCCCATTCAGCCTGCAACAAAATATCAAACTGCTGTCTGTTCTCCAATACTCATCAATTTCAAAGCCAAGTTAGTCATAAGTAGAATGTTTTACAGCACGACACGCGATGTATTCCCACATTTCATTTTTCTTTGCCAGATGTTTCTTTAGTATTGGTATTGGGAGAAATTTTATGTTTCAGCAGTTTGACAAGTTTCCTTTAGTACCCCTCTGCAAAAGACCTTGATCAACTCGAGATCATTTAAACTATTACAAAATCAAATGTCATCCGATGTTTATTACATGACTTGAAAGCCATTATGAACCACCTTCGATGCTGTCATTACTGATTACACCTTAAAACATTCCGCATTGTGGCCTTCAACACTTCAGGTTACAACAGTAAAGTAATCAATTAACAGGTTCTTGCGTACACATGTCAGCATTTATAACGCGATTAACACGCATCATTGCAGTGGTAATACATTTCCAGTCTCTAGTAGACTTGTTCTCACTAGTTATTTTAATGCAGGGAGTATATGCACACATATACTGATATATTTTGTCTTTAAAATTAAATACATTATTTCTTCTAAAACGATAGCATATAACTATGTAAAGGTTTGTGCAGTAAACCTTTAAAATGGTATTTTTGTTCTACCCCTATCGCAGGTAGAATCACATGCATGTTGATGCGCAATAAAAAACAAACGCCGATATTTGATTCCAAAGTCAAGCCATTATGTAAAGTGATTTCTTCCTCCTCCTGTCCTAAACCTTGATTTAGCTATGTCCACCTAAGCGTGACATTAGTGATCTGTTAGCTCTGCTCAGTTATTATTGATTTTGAATAAGGGCCGATAAATAATGGGTATGTGGGTGTGATTTGGATTTTTAATGTAGCTTGAGCAATTTTTCAGTCATATCGCTATGATGACTGTAGTGTGGCAGTTTATAATGATATCTAGCACTACGGCATCATGCAGCAGACACGTGGCATGATGTCCGAACCATGCACATTATCCTGACATCGGGCCAACCAATCCTAACACTAACCTTTTATGCTGAGCATCAAGCGAGTCAGCTGCTAGTACCATTTTGTAAATCTTTGGTATGAATCAGCCAGGGTTCGAACCCGTGACCTCCGGCATTCGAGGCGGACATTCTAACCACTTAGGCCACCGGAGCGGTCCCGATAAGTAGTAAATAGTCGAGTAAATGTCGATCACTGGCGCATACAGTAAATTTGTTTTAAACAGTGTACGATCAGTAGAAAGTTAGGCCAGAAGTGAATGAAAGGAGGCTAAAACCAATGCTCTGTCCGATATTAACGTGCGCCATGAAAACTCACAGGTGTAAATTTCCATGCGTCAGAAGTAGGTAACATTTAAATTCCACGCATCAAAACACGAGGCTACGCGGAGAAACACACACACGCACGCACGCACGCACGCACGCACGCACACACACACACACACACACACACACACACACACACACATATATATATATATATATATATATATATATATATATATATATATATATATATATATATATATATATATATATATATATATATATACACTGTACCTTAGTTAAGACATCGATATTTGTTCATTGATATATGCATACAAATGTAATTTAGTATATGTGTTTCTATCTAAATGTACCTAATCTGGACCAACTACATTGTCATGCGGGTTTTTTGGCAAGTTTGAACAGTAAAGGACGTGCAAACACAAATCTAGTTTAACCTTTGTTGTGAACTTGTACAAATTTAGAAACAAACTGAGATCATTAACTTGGATACATACACAATTTTCCCATTTCGAAAACCTACATCTGTATCTTGCTTTTGTTTTAAATCTCATTTGTGTATATAGCGTGCATGTATATTTATGATTGTATGTGTCACAAACTGAAATATGTAAAGAGGTTACTTGTTCATATAATTTGATTTTATAGTTCTAATAGTCTATTATTGAGGACTAGTTATAAGGGTGCTTGATTCCGAACAAATGTGGTATCTTCATTCAATACATTTATTATGATTATAACTGCAAACACACACACCCAGAAAAAAATAAACAAAATAACACACATGTTAACGGTTTAGTGTTTTATCAAAACCCCGAATAAAATGCTTTTACACCATAGGAAACAGAGATCATTATCTTATACTTTAATTCATTTAATGCAAAGTGTTTAAATTCATTTGGTACCAAGGGTCTGTAGCCACTGATTCTACTGATACAGATCAAATATTGTCTATAATTGTTACACAACTACAGTATTATCACACGAAACTTATGGCTACTGTTTGTACAGATCGATTTTTTACATTTGAAAAAAACTTAGATTGACAAACACTGAGCTTGTGGTACATTTTAGGAAACTAGAACACTCCAAGGATTCCAAATACTCATCCCAGCAGATTGTGATGAAACTCAAATGTGCATGCTGTATGTCGCATGTGGGATCTGGAATTTTTGAAGCCTAATTTCCGGTACTCAAAATGATTGTCAACTATTCTTAACTTGATTTATAGCACCCCTCTCCTCAAAAAACTCTTAACAATAAATTACATAGATGGAAAATAATAATATATACTGGCTCAGCAGAAAGTCTCCGAAATGTAATAATCGGTCCCTTATAATCGCAGTGTTCCATTGTGTATAAGGGTCACATAATGCATCTGGATGATAAATGCTTGTATTGACTTAACTTTTTGGTATTAGAGACAGTCATCAACAAAGGGCCGAACCTGGAACTGGACTCGACTTGGCAAGCCATTGCAGTGCACCAAAAAAATATGATTCCAACTACGGACTTTGCAGTACACAGGTGAAAGATATCAGTATGTTCATTTCTTTCCGTCCATCGCTACTTCTTGTGTTCTGAATGACAGAACATTTCGAATCTAGGATAGAATATTGTCTCATACTCCAAAGTGGTGAAGTCTGAGTAGGAGCCGTTGGCATGGCAGCATGTGGAAGGCTTTGGAGATATCTAATAGATTAGTGTGCAATTGCTCACCAGAATTGAATCCTGTGGCTAGGTCTTGGATATACAGGATGAGCTCTGTTTCAGTTGATTGTCCTTTGCTAAGCCATGTTGTTGTTCAGATATGAATTATCTGAGAAATGGAAGGGAAGTTGGATAGGTTTCCTCTGATATACTTCTTATTCCGGTCATTTAATATCTGCCTTGGTTGATGGATCATTGTAGGATGTGTGTGGGCATGCGTATGTCAGTTGGGAATATTGTCTGGACCAGTGGCTTTATTAGGATATATATTCATGAAAAGCTCGTTAATACCATCTATGGATGTAATAATATGAGATATATCATTTCGTGTCTGTGAAGACCGAGACAAACAATCTTTGTAGTTTTTGTTTCATTATGTGGGGTTTAACGGCATTTTTCAGCAAATGTTAGGCTATACATGGCGGTAAGTATATGTAGCATAGGAAGAACTCAGTAAGAATTACCAACGGGAACCTACCGGGAAGCATTCTCAAATACCTACGCTAGTCGAGCTGAGACTCGAACTCATGTTGTCAGAGGTTAGATACGTGCGTGATCTGTAAATGCGAGCGCCTTAGACCACTCGGCCACTGGGAGCCTCAGCATTTTAAAATATCTGCATCGGTTGCGCTATGGCTAATGTTAGGCCCATTTCTCGTCAAGGGCGAATCCGCAGTGGTCCTATTTTGCATTTTGTTAGAGATGCAGTGCATTTTGCAGCTGGGGTATTTGTTGTAAGTCATGTCGATTACAAATTTGTCAAGTGCCAGCCTGCATTATTCTTGCGTCCTGCGCCACGAAATTTGTTATGAATTAAAGGCCACTTTAGTAGAGGCCTCGAGATTTAGCCACTTTGCTTCTGCTCAATTGGCGTGATCCACGACTGGTTAATTGGTTGATACGTTGCCTTATTATGGGTATCAGATTTTTAAAGAGCTAGCATTGTAATGTTCCAAGGTTATAGAAATACGATCAGAGTGTCAATAACAGAAGGAAACGTATACAGAAGAGAGGAGGCAGATGGGCATTTTATAATAATCGATCGTAATCCAGAGAGAAAGATTCGGAGATCAGCCAGTTTTTATTTAATAAATCCTGAAGAACCTAGAGTTCCTATTGACAATTCAGAACCTAGACTGCAAGAAATGAAGGACATTATAAAGGATGCAATACGGTATCTGCTCCTGAAGCAACTGGTGCTCGTTACAAGGTTTTCAAGTACTTAAGGACTTACAGAAGACTTTGGAATCTGATAAAGGTTCACTGAGAAGAGACAAGTGGACAGAAAGCTGGTTGATTTCTCAAGGTCTCATCATTCCGACACTATCACTCCTGAACGTGGAATGGAAGATATGTCATGGCATCATTGCCACACGTCTCACAAAGCATGCTGGAGAAAAAGTACATCAATATTTCAGTTCAGAAATGTAGAGTTCCAGGAGTATTGAGCTGATTGGATCGTACAAGTGTCAACACTATCTCGATACAAATGCGATTCACTGTTTTGACAATACATCAGCATCACCGAGATTAGATGTTGGTATCATAACATGCTGTACCATTTCAGTGGTTCTGTTTTCAGCCTCAGTGAATCAACTTGTGGAGGCAGCCGTGAAGATAAGCCAAGGACCGAATATTTGATATCATGCATGATATGACAATTACATTCAAGACCGTACCAGAATATAAAAGGATATTAGAAGATCTTTATTCCCTGATGGGCCAAACAATGAAACTCAAGCGATCAAGCGATGAAGGTCAAGAAAACTGGTTCGGAAGAAAGGAAAAATAAAGATAGATAAAGATTCAAGATAGAAAAAGAAGTGATGCCATTATAATGAACAATCAGTTAAGAACCCTTTCAAGTGTCTTAAAAACTTTTTGACATTATGGGTGCGGCAGACATGAAGAGACAAGCCAAATCTGGATGGAACTAATAGGAAGAACAATGTCTCGTATTACCAACAAGGTATGCTACCAAATGTCCGTTGAATACTTCTAGTGTACCAAGTCCCACTGACGACCTTTGACGCAGTTCAGAGAATGTTCAATACGTATCTGTCCGAACGGATAGGACTGCCAACGATCAAAGATAGTATTTGTTTGTACAGTGCTGGCAGTAAGCTTCAATTGTCACTAACATTAGTAACATATACGATCAAGGTCACCAGTGCTAGACAGATGTTATAAGATAATGCATATAAGAAGGTGAGAGAGGCAGGAGTGGGAGTACGGATAGGAAGAATTGGGGTGACAACAAAGTCAGAGAAACCTGGAATGAGAAACGGTGACATATTAGGGACAGTGTATATTGTTTGTCCATCAAGTCGATGAGGACCACTTTAGTCGTCCAGTGTTTCATCGGGAACAAATGGTCTGTGGGTGCGTAGGTGGCCGATGAAGCCGTTGTGCGCCCTGAATGTTCTGTGGCATTGGACATGGGATGGTAGCAACGCTGAATTTGGGGTTACTGGTTCGGGATTTCCTGGCCTGCCTCCGTTGTTCTTCCTAGGCTGCCCTGTTGGCCTCGCAAGCTGCAGCTTCTTTAGTGGTAAAAGACCACCACACGACCCTGTCCTTAGCAGTCTGCTCCCAAGTGTCATAGCTAATGCCAAAGTTCTTCAATTTCGTCTTCAGAGTGTCCTTGGAACGTTTTCTCTGGCCTCCTTTGTTGCGTTTCCTCCTTCAAGCTCGCCATAAAAGAGTTCTTTTGGATGCAACTGTGATAGCATCAAGATGGTGTATATACTGGGAAGGCTTGCTTGGGCAAGAACCTCAGTATCCGGGATCATGTCTTGCCACTTGATGTTTAGGAGTCTTCTGAGGCAGGTAGTGTGGAAGTGGTTCAACTTCTTTGCATGGTGCTGGTAGACTGTCCAGGTTTCGCAGGCGTATAATAACACAGGGAGTACTATCGCTCTGTACACCTTCAACTTTGTCTGAAGACTAATGCCACTGCTGTTGCAGACCCTGGCGTGTTGTCTGTCGAATGCTGTGCTGACCTCTGCAATCCTGGCATTAACTTCGTCATCTATTACGACATTTTGGGACAGAGTGCTGTCAAGATAGGTGAACCTGTTCACTGCGCTCAGTTTGTAGCTGTTGACTGTGATGTTTGGCTCAGCATGCGGTTTTCCTGGGGCTTGCTGATACATTATTTCAGTCTTCTTTGTGTTGATCGTAAGGCCAAAATTTGTGCAAGCATCAGAGAACTTGTCGACGCTGCTTTGCATCTCAGCTTCAGTGCCAGGATTGTGGGCGTAGTCATCAGCAAATAGCAAATCTCTGATGATGTCTGTTGTGACTTAATTGTTTGCTTGGAGCCTCCTGAGGTTGAACAGTTTGCCATCATTTCGGTATCTGATGCTGATTCCCACATCACTATCTCTGAAGGCATCAGTGAGCATGGCTGAGAACATGAGATTGAAAAGTGTTGGCACCAGTACACAGCCCTGCTTGACTCCGTTTGAGACAGGAAAAGGATCTGAAATCTCACCATTGTTCCGGGCTCTAGCTTCCATACCATCGTGGAATTACTGCACCATGCTGATACATTTCCTTGGGCATCCGCACTTGGCCATTATCTTCCACAGGCCCTCTCTGCTAACATTATCGAAGGCCTTGGTCAGGTCGACATAGGTAGAGAAAAGGTCAGTATTCTGCTCTTGGCTTTTCTCTTGCAACTGCCTAGCAGCGAACACCATGTCGATGGTTCCAAGCTCCTTTCCGAATCCACACTGGCTTCTTGGTAGGAGTCCATGGTCAAGGTGTGATGTGAGACGGTTGAGGAGAATCCTGGCGAGTATCTTGCCTGCGATGGAGAACAAAGTGATACCTCGGTAGTTGTCACAAGCTTGGAGATTTCCTTTGCGCTTATACAGGTGTATAATAGTAGCATCCTTGAATTCCTGTGGGATCGTCTCTTTCTGCCACATGAGATGAAACAACTGATGGAGCTTTTCAGTCAGAGTTGCACCGTCTTCCTTGTATATCTCTGCTGAGATTGAGTCTGAGCCAGGAGCCTTGCCACTAGAGAACAGATGTATTGCTTTCTGGGTCTCTAACATGGTTGGTGGGTCATTCAGTGATTCATTTACTTGCACTTGGGGCAGCCGATCAGTGGCTTTATCAATGATGGATGTTGCGCATTTTAGGACAGAGTTGAAGTGCTCAGCCCACCTTTCGAGGATCTTCTCTTTGTCTGTGATCAGTGTGTTCCCATCCGCACTGTGGAGACAGGATGATCATGATTATGAAGGGCAATAGACTTCATTCAGCGCATCATAATACCTCTTCATATCATGCTTGACAGCGTGGCTTTGGATCTCATCAGCTTTGTTACTCTGCCAGGAGTCATGCATCTGCCGGAGTGTCTGTTGAACAGTCCTGCGGATGTTATTGAAGGCATATTTCTTTGAAATGGACTTTGGATCACTTAGGTATGCTTTGTGGAGGCGATGTTTATCATCCAACAGCTGCCTGATGTTTTCGAAATTCTCATCAAACCCGTCCTTGTGCTTTCTGGGGGATGGCCATAAGATCTATGTGGCGGTGTTGTACACCAGCTCTCTTAGGGTCGCCCAGGTTGCCTCCACATTCTGGGTGTCCAGAGGGGTGGACTGAAGATGGTTTTCTAGAGTGCTGACAAAGGTCGATTTGGAGTTCGAGTTCTTCAGCTTGGCGATGTTCAGCCGTTTTGGAATCTTCTTGCCTTGCTGGCGTCTTTCAGGTTGGATACGGATGTTTAGCTTGGAGACTACAAGGCGGTGGTCAGTCAAACATTCTGCACAACACATAGACGTGGCCACCTGCACATCCTGCATATCCCTCATCCTGACTATCACTTAGTCAATGAGATGCCAGTGCTTAGATCAGTGATGCATCCATATCGTCCTGTTGGGGGTAGGGAGGCGGAAGACTGTGTTGTTGATGAGCAGTTTATGCTCTGCGCAGGTCTGAAGCAATAGAAGACCATTGCTGTTGCAGCGACCGACACCATACTTTGCAATGACCCCTTCCCAGGAGATGTTGTCAGAACTGACTCTTGCATTGAGGTCACCAAATTTGGGAACAGAGGTTATGATAGAGTGGAGTTCTTCATAACATTTGTCCTTTGTTTCATCTGGATTGGCCGTGGTTGGAGCTTAGGCACTGATGATCGTGACATGCTTTCTTCCATTCGACAGTGGGAGATTCATGGTCATAAGACGGTCATTCACATCCTTTGGAAGTCCAGCTAACTTGTTAACAAAATCTGTCTTCACTGCAAAGCCTACTCCAGCCTCACGTCGCTCCTCACTTTCTCTTCCGCACCAAAAGAAGGTATAACTAGTGCCCCTTTCACAAAGTTCGCCCTCTCCTGCAAGGCGGGTTTCACTCAAGGCTGCAATATGGATGTTATATCTGGCTAGCTCCCTGCCAATCAGAGCAGATCTCCTCTGAGGTCTGTCAGCATCACTTCTGTCCAAAAGTGTGCGTACGTTCCTTGCGCCGAGGGTGAGAGAAACGATTTTCATCTTTTTCTTTGTAGTGTTTCCACAGCTGATATAGGGTTCCCACCAGCCGCGGTTAGCTGGCTAGGGAAGGATGGAGCAGGCACTTTTTAGGGCACCTTTTCTAGCCCCTTCCTCATGCCATTGAGGTGAGCAGTGCGAATTCTAAAAAGGGTTGCTCAGTCGCTCAGAGGGCTGCCAAAATCCACTGCTGCTCCGTGTCAGTGAAGAACGACCATATGGCCTAAGCCACCTGTGTGCAGATTTGCAGCTACGGCTGCCAGTGTATCCACACCTTCCGCTTCGTCGCTCGTCCGTCGCTACAGGACTTCGGGGAGAGGGTGACCAAGGGACTTGCGCGTTGACTTGGTTTAAAGTGAGGAAGAGTTGTGCGTCGTCGACCTCACTCTCTCGCCCAAGACCATATGGATCCAGTGGCAAAACAAGGTTAAGACGGCTGTAGATGGAATCGGATGCAGTACATGACCAGGACTACCTACATCCCTCGTCCTGTTCTTTGCGCTCCACAGCGCATTGCTGGGAATCGCCTTTCTGACCGTTGAACTAGCTATTGGTTTCTTCCGCGCAGTCTCCTGAATACAGTCTTTACATGCTTTGGTAGGCATTCCATGACTCACCGAAGGTGTAAAACCCGTTGGCTATCCTCACCTGATTTAGCCCGTAAGTCGAAGCGGTTTACCGGGGTCTGGCCGCTGCGCATATTACAGCTTCTTGGAGCCACAGGTGAGAGTTGGGTGCATGTGGGGACCAAAGTTGAGCCAGCTACCCCAAAGGAGGCATGACTGTTCCACCACCAGAGGTGCTACCACTCCAATACACTCCCATACACCCGTACTGTGTCCCGTAGGCACAGTAACAACAATACGATTGCATCTGGCAAGTGTGAAAAGACCTACGTAGTAAGCAGCAAGCATTAATGGGAAGCGTTCTTTGTTCAAGGAACAAGTAATTGTTGCTGAAGAGAAAACCGCTGATTTACGCTGGCAAGCTGCAAGATCCAGGTTACAGTATTATAGCTACATCTGGTGAGTTGAAACGCAGATACTCGGTTTTGAATTAAGCTGAATGTATGCGGTTCTCCCTTCACCAGTAAGTCTCAAGGGACGATGACAAACCAAGGTCGCCAAACTGCAAACTTTGTGCGATACTAGCAGCTTCAGTGTACGAGTAGGCAATCTGCAACGAAACTTGGACATATTGCCGGTATCGTTGTCGTCATAATCATGCGTTTGACAAAATTGCTACCAATATCGATATAGCCGGAAGAAAGAAACGTCAAGTGAGAAGCGGACACGATTTCAACATCTTTTCAAGACGCGACGAGATATAGAGTCAAACGGCTGTAGCAAGAGGGATTTGGACAACAGCGCAGGATTGGGAAATGCAGGTAAATCTAAACTGATAGGTGAGTTTCCCAATCGACATCCGTGGTAGTAACTTTATACCTGATATTGTACTGCGGTAAAGAGGTACCAAGGAGGTGATTTTATTGCGACTGAGAGTGCCATGGGAAGTAAGGTTTTTTGAGACGAATCAGCGGAAACTGGCCCAGTATCCGCCAGTTATCCATGAGTACAAGCAGAAATGGAAGGCCTGGAATCTACCGCTGGATATAAGATCTCGTGGCACATACCTTCTGGACAGCAATGGGAGGTATCTCAATTACATGACCTAGCATCAGGAACATAGTTGCTACGATTGGTAAACAGTCTAAGTATAGATAATTTTTTATGACATGCTTAGATCCAAGGCGCAGAGAGCTTTTGGTGACTAGTAATGAAAGTGTGAGATAATGTATGTATAGAAAATGTGTGGTTACTACCTTCGTCTTGTGTGGTAAAAGGGTTTGGTAACTATCATCGACATCGGCCACGACGACTATGACAACTATTCCACCTCAATTGAAGGCACACAGGTAATTACCATTGCAACAATTAAGCATGTTTCGCTGGGGAATGAATATATGCTCGTGGCTGAATCTCAGCAGAAATGAGCTGTGTGGGTAAAGGTTTAATGACACTTTTTCCTTGGTCCACGCTTCACAGAGCAAGATATGAATGACAATGGCGCTGTGCGGCAATTGCATGGATAGGGTTGACGCATGGTTTACAATAGAATGCCACATGTTGAGCAAATTAACGAGCTACTCCAGCAGGGGCAGATAACAGAGATTGAATATGACGGTATGCTTGAAAGAATATTAGCCACCAAAGTCTGGCAGCCATACCTGCTAAACCAAGTCCTGAATATGGGCGACAGGTCGTACCCACCAGGTGAAGACCACTGCCAAAGCCATCCCTAGGCGCCAGGCTGGCCTTCCTACCGCAACCGTACTAGTGAAGCGGAAGTGTGGTGGAACGGAGTCTGTGAAAGACTACCTCTCCGTGTTGACAATCATGAACAGTCTTAGAGCACGCTCGACCACCTTCCTTTATGCCATGGTGACCCAGCGCACAGGGAAGCCTTAGCATGGAGATCAGCAAGCACTGCGCCATGAAGTTTAGCAATGAGGGCCCAGCTCGATAAAACTGCGCCAGGATAGAATGAACAGGTCCGGTCATAACTTATTTTTGTAGCCTTTACACTACCCAGGATAGAATGAACACGTCCGGCCACAACTTATTTTTGTAGCCTTTACACTACCGCTAGTCCTAGCTTCTGCTCTCTCACACCAACGCCACGATAAAGCGCATCAAATATTACCTGTGCGAGGGTTCCGGCTGATGATTTCGTGAGGTGTGTACAGGGCTGTGTTAAATACAGTCGCCAGAATGCATCCTGGCGTGTTTTATCATCAGTGTAAAAAATACTGACAACCGATGTTTCAAGTAAGTTCTCCTATTAGCCATACACCCGACTACACGGTAAGTACAGCCAGCATACGGGCGACTTTAAGTTCGATCGGATAGTCTTTCCAGTTAAAATTAAAATGAGTTGTGTCAGTAATTTCGCGCTACTCATCCCGTGTATCTCAGTGGGTAATTTTGGTTGCGGCAAAGGTCTCTACTAATCGCGCATTAGCAAAAACAAGGCCACACACTGGAGACCGACTTTTATTATCTATAGTGGATGTCGAAGCCTCCAAAAGCCATTACCTCTCGATCAATTAACACAAGTGTGCATGATACAGGAAGTACGAAGGCGAGAAACACGTATGCCAGATCGATCTGCTGGAGACCTACGCAAAAGACTGCGCCGGTATAGGCAAATTTTCGTGCAGCTACCTGGAAAATTCACCATATGACCCAAGCACGGCTATCGTACACTACTTACGCAGACTTAGGCCACTTCCGTGCACCTCAATGGTTAAATGCTGTGCTTGACGAACGTCTCACAACATCCCCATGTGCCAGATGGGTATTCTGCTGTATAGGTCGCAACTTCTCGAGGATAAAGCATTGAACATGATACTACACAGAGGGCTGGCCGGACATGTAACCCTCTGCTGCCTATCCCGTTTGTTCTCTTGAAACATTCAGCCTGACCTATCGCTTTTACATCCCATAGACTTATCAAGGCAACGGATCGCGCTAGCTTGACTTGTCGCTGTAAACAGTTAAGCTAACCCTATATGACAGCTATTACGCAAGTAGAATCCGAACTCATTCCAGTGTGCGCCAAGCAACTCCACTCTTGCAAAATAATGGTACCAAAACAATTGCTTAGCCACTGAGCTTTTCATCCGATCCTCAACGTTCTGTTCCCTGTGGACGCAGGCCTGGCCTCGACGAAGGCAAACACTGCATTTGGGCGAAAGGATCCATCAAAGTTATTGGAGGACATCACTAACTTGCAACTTTCCAAATGGGCTTGAAATAAAAATGAGCAGGGTCACGCGCATGGACAGTTTTCAATACAGTATTTACAATGATTGTAACGGTTATCCACACAGACCCTCCTATTTCTTCTACTACTATAAAATAACTTCGTGAATGCTTTTTTGTGAAGAGTCTCTCTAAGTTCATTTGTTTCCCCTATTAGCAAGGAATTGAAAAGAGCAGTCGTTGTCACCTGAAGGCTTTTTAAACTCAGGAAAACTGCAAATAAGTTCCTTTTATCACCTAATGACCACACATACCGAAAATGTAATGTTGTACTGTGAATATTCTTTCCCGTTTCACACTTTATTGACAAAGCAAAAAGCCTTTCCAAAGAGACTGTTAGTACTTCACAAAGAATTATTTATATCTCAAATTACTAAACACGTGTACCTAAAAATATCCAGAGAATTCACTATGTTAAGAAAGTAAAAAAAGTTTATTGTACGAAATTAATACGTTGTCATTGTCTTCTGAATACTTATATTAAAAATACCTTTTTATCAACGACTGTTCTGTAAACCAAAGGACATGTCGTTGCATTATGGGGGGGGGGGGGATATAAATCTGCCGCTCAGGTCCCGAAACGATATCCGGATCATATACTATCTTACTTTCAGGTACCACAGTTCCTCAGGTGGCAGAACATCGGACTATTAATAAAAGACTCGGGCATTCATTACCCGCAAAGGCCAGTCCAGTTAGGCCGCCTTTGAAAAGACCCTTAGCTCCTAATTTCCTGAACATCATGTAGTCAATAATAGCATTAAAATGTCGTTAAAAGTAACCAGCGAACATATTAATATACATGGCGTTTCGGTAGATGCAATAACAGGGTTGATAACATGGTGTTGTTTTATTTAATCATATCCAGGTTATGTTACAAGCGTAATCCTCTTATATTAATCCTGGCATCAGATTTCAACTTTCATGTTGCAACCCAAGTAGATTGGTTATAGATCTACAGAACAATACAATAAATATACACGGTCGATATGAATTTACTTATCCCACCTTTCTAAGTTCAGTGAAGCGTAGGTGAGATATAGGTATTATTTTCGTTAAACTCATAGAATTCAATAGTAAAACATTTGATTCACATCTGCGTCAAACCGATACAACTATCTCTCAATTATTGAGATGGATAAGTTCATTTATATGGTGATATATTTAATGTTAAATTCTTAACTAAATATCGGGCTTGTGTTAGGTACATCCCATTTCAATGGCATGACTGATTGGAGATATTTAAATACAATGGCCACGCATTTAAGAAAAACTAGATGAATTAATAACTAGTGCTAGCAATGTACATCTTCCAGTCAAGTTGCCAGCCTAAATGTTTAACACTAAGTGAATCTGAACATAGAAATAAACCTTGTGGAGAACGAACGCCGCACAAACATCAATTCAGAACTTACAGAAAGACACCAATACATTTTCACATCCAGATGTCAGTCGGAAAATTGTATCTCTACCTTTCGTACAGCGAGTCACAGAAAAGTCGCAGACGATGTTCAGTTAATGAGATTTTGAATAAAGAGCCAAGTAAATATCTCGATATCGAACACGTGAAGTGTACCGTTCATCCTCAAATTCCTCTCATATTAAATAAAGGCGGTCACACGATTCCAAAACACTGATCAAACAAATGCATCGTATGAAACTTTCTGTAGGTCTTATTTAAGGAAACTGTCGTAGACCTTTGCAGTCATATTAGTTAAAGGTCACATGAATAGGTTAGGAAGGCATTTATAAAGCAGATGTAGATTTCTTTGTCTAATGTCATACATACATACATACATACATACATACATTAAATATTCAGCACCAAGAAAGAAAACAAATTTATGAGTGTTTGCAGCAATTCTGTATTGTCTCAAGATATACCCACAAAAGTGTTTGAATAATGCTGTAGAGAAATAAACTAGGTTTGAAGTCAGGAGCGGATCAAAATGCTGTTTAAGAATAAAAAAACGCTTTATTTGTAAATGCTACTGATTAGAAGAACTGGTGTGTTTTCCCTTATGTTTTGATGTTGCTTACTTATTTTTGTTTCTTTTCTTTAGAAAAAATAAAACTATTCTAAGAATAATGCAAGACAGGCAAGGTTTTTCACTGTTACATCGGAAGTTAGAACCGAGGGTCTCTAAATTGGTGAAGATTTTCTTTAAGGTAATGGATAGTCACAACCTTTTGAAATCAAATGAGAAATAAAACACAACCAAAAATTATATAAATTGCCACATACTGCTGTATAACGAATCTAGTCAGATCCCTGACTGACCGCTGAATAATAACAGAGAAGAAGTGTTGTGAAATCTGCAATAAATATAATGCATTTGACATTGTTGTTGTTGTCGTACGTGTTTAATTTTTTTTTTACTTTCACAGCTCAAAGACCCAACAATCGCAACTGCATAGCACTATTGGCTTAATGTTGAATGACATTAGATTCATTTGATAGTTGGTGACGAGTATTGGCATCGGCATGACCTTTAGGCACATTTAAGCATCTGTTTCGACAATGTACACACGATTTGGCATAAATAATGTGTTTGTTCGTACAAAATGAACTGCTCTGTTTTCTGTTATAAATATATATATATATATATATATATATATATATATATATATATATATATATATATATAATATTCTGCAACATGTGACTTTACTGACAAATATTACGTGGTGTGTGTGATAGTTGATTTTAACTTCTCTATCCATACATTTAAAAAGGTGGAGATATTCTTACAAATAAACATGTTTGTTTGCTATGAAGGAAACTGTGCAAATTTGAATGGCTAAGTCATTATTTAGTGACATATCCTCCACAATATTAGGATGAAGCAAACAAAATTAAACCCTTATTGACCGGTGTGGGGCGATTTTTCCCTACCATTTGTGAAAGTTTATTTAATTGATTTAAACTGTCATGCTTGGTGCCGCTTTTGACACGATAATCCATTTGGAAGAGTAAGTATAAATATAGAGTATAATAGGTTACATTTATAGCAACTCACTGTCACCATTTGTATATAGTCTTATAGATTAGGTCCGAAATTGATGTCAGAAATCAAGCCCGATGTTGTAAATGATAAAAAACGGATTAATTAAATAAATGATATTAATTATTAATTATTAATATGCGGCATGTAAATACATACCTCTGTTCCACGCAATTAAATCAGAACTCATGCGTTTGACTACAAATTAATACAACATTAAATATAAATAATTTAAAACAATGGAATAATTAAAGAATCTAATAAGATAGGTAATACCGGATCAAAATCAAATTGTTTTTATAAAATCCTGGCTGACACTAAAACTTGTGTCAACATTAAAAGCAAAGCAAGGAATGTAATTATGCAAACTATATACCTAAATGTTAAGTTTATGATGTTAATGACAAATGGAGCTGATCAGAGATGCAAGCGGCGTACATTGCATTACTTCAGTTTACGTTAACGATTAAGCGCGCGATGTTTAAACTCCAGGTAGATTAAAAACATAAGGTCAAAAAAGGATTAATCAAAGAAGTTCAAGTTCTTTATTCCAGTTTTTCGGAACTAAGGAAGATCGAGGTCATTAATACCTTTTGTCTGAAGTAATAGTCATACTTTTTAAAAAAAAAAATCATAAATTAAATAACGTACATGCATTATAATTAAATGTTAGAAAGCAATTTTACCTTTTTGGGGTTGCATTTTTAGATTAAAGTAAAAGTCGATATCATAATTATAGGTTTACTGAAGAAATTATTATCAATTTTAAAAATGGATAACTGTTAGAGATTGGGTTTGCTTTAAAAGAAATACAGATGCAATTATCTAGCTACGTATTACGTAAGAATGATAATAGGAGAAATAAAGAATGACTAAATTGAAAAGTATTTCATAGTTGATGAAATTTCTTCATATGGCATGAAAAAAATTATGTAAGTCGTTGTAAATAAAATAAACAACACATACAAAAAATGTTAGAATTTCCGCTTTAATTTATTCATCTATGTTCGACTGAATCTTAGTATGATCTCACAGCCTGGTAAAGAAATCATTAATATTTAAGCCGAGGGAGACTTATTGAAAGAGTCTGTACGACAGCTTACTGAAACAGAAGGTACTAGTTCTGACAGCATTGTCTAATGTGAAACTTCTCTGACAATGCACGTCTAGGAACGATTCGAAAGGAAAACATTGTACAAATCTCCCTTTACAATCGTAATCATAATTTAAAAGATTGAGCAATTGGACATTAATAGGTGTTGAATGGAAACTGACATTAACGGACAATGAATATTTGGATGCATAATCTCCAACGAACTAGCCTGCAGACTTGCCAAGACCAAAAAATAGTTCACGTTTGAATGCAATAGTAAACGAAATAAAGAACCAACATCGTTTTTCAAATGAATTCACAGTCGTTAAAAGCTTTTGTCTACAGGTGCTACACTCTGAAGTAAATGCTAAATTTGTAAACAGTTGTTGTCCTAAAATTATTTTACACTTTTGGAACTTCTTTTCATCGATGTAGTACTGCAGGCGTTAATGGCATATACAAAGAATGGAGAAAATGATGCAAATTGATGGCTTGTGCCTTAAAAGTATATGATTAAAAGAAAACCTTTCTTTCTGAGTAAATATAAATCCTAAAATGTAAATATTTTATATTGTCAGTTGTGGCTACTCTAACCTAGACAATACCATTTTTAGATTTCATTCGTAAAATAGTTATTTATATCCAATCATAGCACATGGATATCCTTCAGATTTCATTATATATTATATGTACAATAAAAGTATCTGAAAGTTCGATCGTCGAAACACAACTATCAAATTCAAAATGAGCATTGTCATTGTCGTCATAAACCACGTCATTATTGCCGTTTGATGTGTTTATAGCAGAGCCTTTTTGCCGGATCGACAATTAATCCATTATCATTTCCGCCTCAGGGAATTTACTAGCAACATTGATAATTTATACAGAATCAAGAATGACAAATCATGTACAATTGCGTACATAAACAAACTCATGCATAGATAAACTAGAAAGCTATTTTTTTATTTTTAATTGATTAGATCCAGCATGCCGTACAAGATTCATCCAATAAGGAATGGTTCCTTACATTTTGCTGCCGCTATACGCAAGGGGTCCATGATACCTTTACAAAGACTGAGCTTTCTAGGCTGCAAACGTTTGTTTAATAATAGCAAGTTGGAAGCTCATTTACACATAATAGGCATCTTGCGGAGCAAATTCATTTTCCGAGAGAAATTAAAGTCTATAATCACTTTAAAGAAACATCGATAGCTTTCGAGCTGATCGAAATTATCGCTGCAGTAAAATGAAGCAGAATGACAACTTCGTCCTATTTCAGCAACTACCATGGATCATAAATCTCCAGTACAATTAGCAATCCACCAACACCTGATCAAACATTCAGACATCGCATCCTCTCTACCAGCCACAATTCGTCCCAGCACGTAGACAAACAAACCTGCCACTTCCGAACTAAACAGAGCGCAAAACATCATGTCAGTTTATACTATTGCTCATATCTGCAATATGATGATATAACGATAGCTGAAAATCATGATCAAGGATCTTCACCTCTATTTACCAGCATCCGCATAAAGAACAGTCATAATACTATATGTCAGTCCTGAAGTTGTTTCTGAAACAGAATTTTGTACGCCAAATCAAAAAGACATTTTGTGACGGAACCAAGAAGCCTTATACCATATAACAAACTTCTAGTCATATCAAATAAATAAAAGGAAATAATAAAGGCTGTCGTATACCCCATCTTCAACAGCACAAACAATATAGTTCGATAGATGATATGGCTTTAGTTCATCTATCAGCTTGTGCACAGTCATTACAGATATCGATTTCGTCATTACCTGCGTTGAAAGGGGACCCACTTACAAAACATCAAATCTATTCATAGACATAGCAGGCATTTGTTTAGCAACACATCCCCAAACGAGCTGTTAATATTCTTTTAACATTACAGTTGCAAGTTTCTAGCTGTGTTTTGGTTCGGCATACTGCAGATCTTTCTCGACATGTGTTAATATGCATCCTATAATATAAGCCCCTCCTAATTCACAGGGTGGTGCGTCACAGCAACTTCGCACCGTCATATGTTTGGGCAGTCCTTGGCGTGCAGCGGTGTGAAATGATATTGTAGTGATATCCAGTTCAATAAAGAGTGTTATTAACCTTGGGACAAAGGTTATATACTGATGTATACTTTTGCCGATTGTATATCTGACAGTAGTAAACTAGTTCGGAAGTATACTTTGTAATATATCGGAAAAGCGTTTCCTTAGCAATACCCGCCATTACCGGTGTGAATGTCAAACCCTGTTTCATGCATGATTGTGACACTCCTTCTTCCCTCACTTTCAAGTCCGTGTCGATTACGGTCCCCTTATCCTTATTCATGTCTTTTGTAATACACTGAACGAGGATGATGTTTTCAAAACTCACCTTTTGCGACAACAAGAACAGACTTAAAGTCTTAATAATGTTTATTTCATTATGTATTGCAGTGGCATCACTAGGGTTGGTGTTACCCAGTGCTGTAACTCATGGTGTCACCCCCATTGACCTCCTTCCTGCACATAAATTCAAACATTTTATAGACAGTCAAGTGCGGTAACTCATGGTGTCACCCCCATGGACCTCCTTCCTGCACACAAATTCAAAACTTGTATAGACAGTAATGTGCGGTAACTCATGGTGTCACCCCCATGGACCTCCTTCCTGCACAAAAATTCAAAAATTATATAGACAGTCATTTTGGTGTCAACCCCTCTGATGGTGTCATCAGGTGCGGTCCGCACCCACCCACCCCCGCATCCCCCCAGTGACGCCACTGAGGTATTGTCAAGTATGTTTTTGTTTTCTAATATATCCGTGTTTTTATTTTGTAATCTTGTCACTTTGTATGGCTTTATATGTTACCTAATATTGTAAAGCCCGTAGAGCTACTAAATCCACACTAAATTTTAGATTCTTTGAATGATGTCCGTTCCGACCTATGATGTTAAATAAATTGAAGATCAAGGAATGAATCTTCATATACTTATATATTATCGTTACATGAGTGTCGTGTACCACATTAGAAGCTATATTCAAGGTCAAGGCCACATTTAATTTTACCCTATAACGTTCAAGCCGTTTGAGGAATCAAATTATGTATACTTATTTGCCATCACTTGTTTGTTGTGGGTCCTATCTTCAAGGTAAATATTCTCGGTTGTGCATATATGTTCTTCTTTTCTATAACAATGGATGCATTTGAAATTAAGAGCATAAACCTCAGAAATACTAGGTTCAAAGTTAAATCAATATTTTAACTATTCCATGACAGTTTTCCTTAGGCTCTTAATTTTTTAATATAACCGTTTATGATTATGGGACGAAACTTTAATATAAATGTATAAGACATCAATTTTAGGCGTGTCGCGTACCACATTAGAGTTCATATTATTACATATAAAGTTTCTGGTTAAAATATAAGTATTCTTCCTTTTCTTGTGTAACGTATGGGCTGTTAAGTATTAATGGTTGAAATTTCTTATACTGGTATACCATCATTGACAGATGTGCTGCATTCCACATGTTATGTCCTATCTTCAAGGTCACAGTCTCATGACATGGTTTCTTTTGTTTCTACATTATATTAGTAAAAGTAAGCTTGTTTCTGTTACCTATATATTATCAATCATTGAAATAGTTCTATACACAAATTTCAATCTTAGTTCCTGCCTTGCTCCGGTTCTTCTTTTTTCTTATTCTCGAGAGGAAAAAAAACCACGGAAAAAGGTCGGATCCTGCCGCAAATAATCGGAAATAGTACAGTTTCCGCCACTTCATATTCATGTACATTGTTTGTTAAGTGATATATTTTGTGACGGTACGCATCAACGAGACTTACGTAGATTCAGATTATGCTTTCTTAGCCGAAATATTCAAATGAGTATGTTTTCAGCTTAGGTTTTTTAGATAAGATACTTTCTCATCGCATGGAACATTCAAAGTAATGTGTTTTGTTTATCAGTAATTAGAAAACCTTCCAATATTAACATTGCACATAATATTTTATAAATTTCTTGTGATAATTTTACTACAGTTCTATTATGCGGGCAGTACTAAGGCATTTACAAAAGTTTTCAGCCATTTTAAACGGAAATTCTGCTACTCTTCCCTCGTTATTCTACTCTTTCGGTATCAATCGGCATGTTTCCGACTGTTCAGAATACCTTTCATAGGTCCTTTATACACTTAAATAATTAATAAGATGTAAAGTAAATAGCACAAATAACTGCCTTGCTACAGGCAACACCCTGTTTCTTTTGATACACTCGACGTATATGAAAAGGGATATGAGCGATCATAATTCAAGTGTGCATGCACCAGAGACCAGTCTCTAAAAAACCGACAGAAGTAGAAACAAACTGTGAAATAAACATTACAATAAACAAGTAGTCCTTAAGTGTATAAAGTATTGCGCGTGTATGATATATAGATTGCTCACACCACACCACAGCAGTAAGAGTTATAACAGCGACAAGTCGTTGAGTATAGTGCAGCGGACATTTCATTAATTGGAAAATGCATTTTCTTTGTCCGATGACTGCAATTGTACTCTTTATATCGTTCTTCAAAAATGGAAATGTGAAAGGGAATAATCTGGAAATACAAGTTTTAAACAACGAAGACCTTATGAAACTCAACAGTATGCAACAAGGATTGGCACAGGAAAAAGTCATCCGAATTAACCTTGGAAAGAAAATAGACTCTATGGAAGATACATGGGAGCAAAAGCTAGCAGATTTAGAAAATAGATTACTTGCTATGATCAATGCCAAAGAAGTAACTTTCGGGACTAAACTCGAAGAAAAAGTCAGCACGATTGAACAGAAGTTTACACAAAGCAATGGAAATTCTGAAAAGCTTGCTGAAAATAGACTGATTGCAAGGATCAATGCCACTGCAGAAACATTCGCGACTAAACTCGAAGAAAAAGTCAACACGATTGAACAGATGTTTACAGAAAGCATTAAAAATACTGAAAAACATATTGAAAATAGACTATTTGCAAGGATCAATGGCAGTGAAATAGCTTTCGAGACCAAACTCGACCAAACAGTCAGCACGATTGAACAGAAGTTTAAAGAAAGCATTGGAACTTCTGAAAAGCGCACTGAAAATAGATTTATTGCAAGGATCAATGCCACTGAAGAAATATTCGGGACTAAACTCGAAGAAAAAGTGAACACGATTGAAAAGAAGTTTAATAAAAGCATTGGCAATACTGAAAAACGTATTGAAAATATATTATTTGCAAAGATCAATGCCAGTGAATCAGCATGCGGGACTAAAATGGAAGACAAAGTCAGCAGTATTGAAGATAAGTTTAATGAAAGCATTGGAAGTGCTGAGAAACGTATTGGCACTAAACTAGAAGAGAAAGTCAGCACGATTGAACAAATGCTTAAGAGAAGTGTTGGAAATTCTGAACAGCTTACTGAAAATAGGCTAATTGCAAGGATCAACGCCACTGAAGTAATATTCGGGATTAAACTCCAAGAACAAGTCAACACGACTGAACAGAAGTTTAAAGGAAGTATTTCAAAACTAAATCAGACGTTTGGGAATCTATATGAACAGATTAATCAGTGGCGTGTTGAGCAGCAAGGTAAGTAGGACATGTACATGCTTCACATTAAAAATGTTTTACTATACTTGGATTTTGTAGACTTCAGATTTAAGAATAATCACTAAACACGATAGATGATTGAACGTTTGAAATGTTAACTCTATGACTTTTATGTCCGATATCCGAGTCTTGTTAACTGCAGGATATAAATGTCAAATTAATGGTTGATTCAGATAAGTAAACACACAGGGTTCCCTCTGTGGTACTATTCCTTTCAACATTAGCTATTTATGTGAAAATATAAATATTTGTACACCTTGTCAAATAATAGATAAGTGAAATAATACAAATCAAGGAAAATAATAGCAGAGGAAACTTGCCATACAACATTTCCTGGGAAGTTCTAATGTGTTCAATGAGAACAACAACGTGCAAATGTTCTGCAGGTTTATCAAATATCACTTTATCAATATACGACAACATGTGATATTATGATCTAATGTACAACATAAGTTATCAATGTGCGGTTTGAATAGACAAAGGATGTAAATGCTGACACGGAATAAATATTTATCTCAAAATGAATCGTTTGGAAACCAAAAGAAATTATATACCTCTCCGACAATCAGCCTACGTTCCACAACATTTGATGGCTTATCCCAGATTTGTCCCAATAAATATCTTAATGTTAATTTTGAAGTACACAGATAACTAACTGGCATACAAGTATGTCAGCATTTGGGTTTAGTTATGGGAAGAAACAAAAGCAAATTCCTTCCGATATATATATATATATATATATATATATATATATATATATATATATATATATATATATATATATATATATATATAGAACATTACAGTGACCTTTCCAGTAGTCATATAGTTTTTACTTATAGAAGGTTATTACATACACTTGATGATTACGAATGTAATAAAACAGTGATGATTTCTTCATGAAAATAATTGTCGCACACGCCTTCAAAACAACAAAGTACCTACTTGCTTTGTTGCTCTTTAATTATTGTCATTACACGATGGACAACATATTTGAAAATTTGAATATTATTTACGTTTGATAACCTCGTTATCACACTTAACGCATAATTCGCCAAATGTGTTTAGTCAATTGTAAGTTCACACGACGCCATCAATAGGCAGTCAAATTTTTACGAGATTTATACAAAAACGTCCCACAATTGGACTTTAAAATTATTTTTTTTCAAATAATTTATTTTGGAATCCAGGGCCATGATGTATTAAACACATGTGATTACTCACGGTTATAAGCGTTGAGGTGTAAAGCATTGTTAAAGTTTAAGATTTCGTTAAGGGATCATGTACATCATGGATGAAAAAAGTCACTACACACAAAGTTTATCTAGTATTTGTTTCAAAAGGTGTTTACTTTTTAATCACGTATTAATCACTTATTGCTTCAAATGCTGAAGAAACAAATTATATAACAATGTAGTAGAAGCACAATAAGAAGTTTCTAGGAAGCTGAAAATTGATGCCATCGATAAAGTCTTATCTTCACCAGTATGGTATCACACCAATATTTTAGGGTCACATAAAACTTTTCTAATGAAAGATTGACTTGAAGAAGGCATCCATATATTGTCGATATAATTCCACGGTCTGGTTTCTTCTGTTATTATGATCAGTTAAAAACATCAATGAATTGAAAATAACATTATTAGCTTGCATGTAAGTGATAAGGAAAATTCATCCAAATTGAAGAGATTTAGTTAGAACAAAACGATACCTTGCACAATGTGTGTGTCTAATTCTAAAACAAAGACCATTGTCATCTTCTACGTGATTGGTAAACTCGTCACATGTTAATTACTCTGTATGCTTCACTACTACTAGGTAGCATATTACTTGTACATTCCTATGTATATTTACTATACAGTTGTTATAATAAGATTCTGTTTCTGGAATTTGCTACATCTTTCTACATATACCTCAAGTTCAAACGTAGTATGGTCTGATGCAATGTCATCATCTATTATCTAATAGTATCTTTATAGTTTAATTTTATATTATAAATCACGGGCCAGAGGGGCCGGAGACGGCCTCTGGAGGTAAAAGAAGTCAAGGGGGCAGCCAAAAGTCCCAAAATGTACAAACGCATTTGTAGGGGTCTGACACAGAGCACAAGATCAGTCTAAAATGATAACGTCCCGAAATAGCAAGTGCCTACTACAGTTGATGTCCCTATTACCACGACAATCACAATAGGTCATTTATTTATCTTAAATGCGGAATCAGACTCTTTGCTCATTAATTCTGGGGGTCTGGTATGCCAGTTAGGTTCTTTTGCAAGGACAAGATATAAAAATATTTTTGTCTTTTACAAACATGTATGCCATGGTTCTGTATAAATAAGGGAGAAAATACAGAATAATCAATCTATTGATCTATGGACATTACTGGATGAGGGGAATTGGCTCACTGAGCACGCATTAGCTGATGGTTCTCCGGTACAAAGGATCAAACACAATTCAAAAGACATGTCAGTTAATATGTGGTCAAACGATTTTATTATTTGTTACGAAGTATATTGACAATGATATCCAGTGGAAGCAATAGGGCTGATTTAAATACGGCGTTAGTCAAAAAACAATTCTATACAGGGTGGCCCATGATGTTATTATGGTACCAAATGTCGGCAGATCGAGATATCGAGTTCTTTTTGATAACAGTGAGTCGACTGCAGCCCTTTCTTGGCCAATCAGCCGCACAAGTCCAACCCACTAGACAGTCGGGATAACGATTTCTGTCCTGTATGAAATTTGATTGTGGCGTTTCCTGCTCAGGCACTTTGGGGGGGGGGGGGCTGTCACACTAAAAGCCAAGGGTAGCATTTCAAAAGTTTACATAGGAAAAGCTCTAGAAAGCAACCTGTATAAAAGAATTTAAATACCTCCTACTTAATGAACAACCTGACACATCTAATGCAGACGTTGATTGCAAAATAAAATCATATTTCCCCCAACTCCAGTTAATGGAAAAGTTCTTCAAACGTTTTTGACGGATATTCGCATGCAAAACTGTTTTCGGGCTTCAATTACCTGATTGCCCTGAATGTGAAACTTTGCTGTCAAATTACAGATAATCATAGTTTAATACATTTGTATTGATAATATAGCCTTTTTTCAATTGCCAATAAGAACTCTTCGACGGAAAAGCATACTAATTTCTGGTAAGGTTCATAGTCCTGAATGAAAGCACAATAAACACGCTAAACGTATCCCTGCGTTTCAAAAATAGAGTGGCTAATGCTCTTTCGTGCTTACACGTCTAGCAATTCTGAACCATCCATTCATGCTCAAAAGAAATCCCTTTATCTTGATATCTATCGATATTTCCATTCCCTGGGCAACATATTTAATGCCGCTCTGGTACCTTCAACTACTGACAAATATAGGCTTGCATATACAGTTTTGACGATTTCAATTTGCAGTTTACAAGAGATAATATTTTCTTTCGTACTGGGTACATCGCATTAGCTTATTTGTTCATCACCTGTTTCACATGAAATATTCAACCACAATAAATCTCTGCTTACTTATCGTCTGTTTCATACATTTATGAGATTATATCCTATCCAGATCGCATGTCCTGTTTCACAGTAACCTACCTAGTTTCAATCGCTTACAGATTTATTTCTTCAATAGATGAGTGTTTGCCTATCACAGATCCTGTGGTAAATTCAGATATGAGTGCCATTCCTTTTGTAATCCTATCTGAGTATGTTGCATGTTTCACTCACTCATCCGTTTGCCTTTAATGCTTTGGCTAGAATGGGTGAGGATGTCAACACAAATATCACATTACAGTCACAATGTCATTCACTTAGGAGATAACATTGACAGGGAATTTTCCCAGGGCAGTTGTTGTAACTTTCCGGAATTTCAAATATAACAGCGAACAGGCCGTATACTGTCTCCCATGGATCCAGCGACAACAAACTTTCATTGCTACGGTTGCACTTTTGATGAAGAAGAGCTGGTTAGTATTTTTCCCTTATACTGTGTGGAGATAACAACATTCCTAATATTTTGCTAGTAGATATTTTAAAGCCCCAATTCGCAGCCAATTTTCTAAGTTTACTTAGACTTGTTAGCAATTCGCTGATTCTGGTTTCACTTTCGGATTTCCTGGTTTCCATATTCTACTATAGTCAGAGATTTGTGCGTGATCTATTTTATTGGGGTTGGCAGATTGTTTAGATCGTTAATCATGATGTTAAGTAACGTGGGGCTAAGCACACTTCCTTGTACTGTGCCATTGTCTATGTTGTAAATTTCTGAACATTGGCCTCCTATTCTTGTCTTTATTTGTCTCCCTGTTAGGAAATTTGAGATCCAGCGGTCCATTGGCCTGTAATTCCATATTTGTTCAGTTTTCTGATAAGGCCATTGGTCCAAATTAGGTCAAATGATTCTTTTAAATCCAGGAAGATTGCAATCAAATGTCAATCCCCTTTACACTTATCGTTGAATTGCAGCTTAATGCAGGATTCTAGCCGCATTAGTTTATCCACTGTTGACGTCTTCTTTTTGAGACTGCTCTGATTTTGAGATATGAAGTTGTTTCGTTCGAAGTCGTACTTGATTCTATTAGTGATCATAATTTCCATTAAACTGCAGATGTTGTTTGTTAGAGAGATGGGTTTAAAGGAAATTAAGTTTGTTGGATCCTTTCCCGGTTTTGGGATCGCTATCCCTATTGCCTGCATCCATCTTAGTGGGGTATGTTTCCGGTTGTCCAACATTACAGCCTCCACATTTTCTGGTAAATTTCTGTATATTTCATATCCCAATTGGCCTTTTCCAGGAGAGGTTGTTTTGTTGCTGTTGATTGCCTTTCTGCATTCTTGTATTGATAAAATGTCGTCTAGTTCCTTGTTACTATTGATTGCTTGTTCTGTGCACAAATGGGGTTACTTGGTTTCAATAATATCCCTAAGATTTTGAAACTGAGCCGTGTGATTGTTATTGTTGCTCATCTTTGCGAAATGTTTAGCGAGTAGGTCCGCTTTTTCCTTATTGGTCTTTTTGATGACACATGGGCTGCTTTACCCTTACTTGCTTTTACTTTTTCCAGAACTGTTTTACATTGATTTGATTGTTCATTTATGAGCAGTAATTATGCCAAGAGGTTTCTTTGGCTTCCCGTATTACTTTTTTGCCAATTTGTTTTTGTTTGTTTTTTGCTTGAAAGTCAGACGCTAGTTTGATGTGTTTGACCTTGTCCAAACTTGAGTTCATTTTATGCTTGACCTGATTGGCTTTCTTTTATTTCATTTTATGTAAACAACTAGTATATAGCAGAATTTTTTTTATATGTATAGGGGCTTAATATCGGGATCTTTATTAACAGAAGAAGTAAATATGTTTATTTGGGTCAAGGTTTTGGACTTTCCTATGTGAATTTTAAAGTTTATGGTTTTTATTCTGTAAACATCAAAATCATTCTAGAAGGTTATTTTCCATTGGGTAGTGTTTGATTTAGAAAATGCTAATTGTGACCTGAGGTAAAGTACAGAACTATATAATCTTATGATTGTGAGGACTTGGTCGTTCGTGCTTTAACATCCAACACTTTCAAGTTGTATTATGTTGTGTCCAGTTGGGATGAATTATTTTTCTTCCAATTATTGAATTCATGTGATTATTTTCTCTCGAAATACAAAGGTGCTCTGATACAATTCTTGGATAAGGACATTCACTGGAATTTATAGTATATTCAAACCTGGAATTATATTTCTGTGATTCAACAAAAGACTGTTCACACATCAACACTTTAATAGCTACCACAGACACGTCACTGACTTCAGTTTTGGGATTTTTCTAGACTTTTACTGAATTATATTCAGGACTTTATATTACTAGGACTTGGGTTTGTAATTCTTGAATTATTAGGGGATTTAATTTGGCAATATCGTAAGTTGTTTTTTCTCATTTTTACTTTGTATTCCAGGGAAATAAATATATTTGTTAAATTTTACAAAGCTTGTTGTCTTTCATTCTATTCTGTTACTTATTATAAGAGTATAGACTCGTAACAAATATCAGTAATTGTTTCATGCATGAATGTGACAATGCTTCTCTTCTCACTTTGACGACCATGTCCATCACTGTCCACTCGTTCGTATTAATGTCATGTATAATACACTGAACGAGGAAGCTGTTTTAAAACTCACCTTTTGCGACAACAAGAACAGACTTAAAGACTTAAAACCGTTTATTTCCTTAAGAATTGTCAGTATGTTTTGGTGTTTAATATATCCGTATTTTTGTTTTGAAAACATGTCATTGTATACGAAAAAGGGATATGAGCGATCACAATTTAAGTGTGCATGCACTAGATACCAGTCTCTACAGAACAGACAGAAGTAAGATGAAGGTGTGAAATAAACGTTACAATCAATTAGCAAGTAGTCCTTAAGTGTATAAAGGATTGCGCGAGCATGATATATAGATTGCACTTAACACACCATGGCAGTAAGAGTTAAAACATCGACAAATCGTTGAGTATAGTGCAGCCGACATTTCCTTAATTGGAAAATGCAGTATATTTTGCCGATGACTGCAGTTTTACTCTTTATATCGCTCTTCGATAATATACATGTGAAAGGGAATAATCTAGAAATACAAGTGCCTCAGATTCTGAAAGAAATGATTAATCTGAAAGAACATTTATAATTTTTTACAGAAAGACTTTGAAAATTATAGATCATCGTTTTTAAACAAGGAAGACCTTTTGAAACTCAACAGTATGCTACAAGGATTGGCGTAAGAAAAGCCATCCAAATTAACCTTGGGAAGAATATAGACTCTATGGAACAGACATTCTGGCCAAACCTATCAGATTTAGCTACAAGCATTGGAAATATTGATAGGCATCTTGAAAATAGACTAATTGCAAAGATCGATGCCAGGGAAGTAACGTTCGGGACTAAACTTGAAGCAAAGGTCAGTACTATTGAATAGAAGTTTAAGGAATGCGTTGGAAATTCTGAAAAACTTACTGAAAATAAGCTAATTGCAAGGATCAACGCCAGTGGGGTGACATTCGTGATTAAACTCCACGAACAAGTCAGCACGACTGAATTTAATTTTAAAGGAATTGTTTCAAAACTTAATCAGACGTTTGAGATGTAATATAAACAGGTCAAGCAGTGGCGTGTTGAGCAGCAATGTAAGTATGACATGTACATGCTTCACATTAAAAATGTTTTAATATATCTCGATTTTGTAGTCTTCGGATTTAAAAATAACCACTAAACACGATGGATGATTGAATGCTAGAAATGTATACTTTATGACCTGCATGACCGATATCCGAGTCTTTTTAACTGCAGGATATCAATGTCATATTCATGCTCGATTTCGATACGTAAAGATAGATGGTTACCTATGTAGTACTATTACTTTCAACATTAGTTATTTCTGTGAAAATATAAATATCTTTACATCTTGTTAAATAAAAGATAGTGAAATAATATAAATCAAAGAAAATAAAAGCAGAGGAAATTTTCTCTGCAAAATATATTAGTAAAAAACATTTCCTGGGAAGTTCTAATGTGTTCAATGAGAGCTACAATGTGCAAATCATGTTCAGGTTTATGAAATATCACTAGCAATATATGACAACATGCGATATCATGATCTAATTTGCAACATAAGTTATCAATGTTCCGTTTTCAATAAAAAAAAGACGTAAATGCCGACAGGGAATAAATATTTTTATCAAAATGAATCGTCTTGGAAACTACAAGAAATTATATACCTCTCCGACAGTCAGATTATATTCCACAAATTTGATGATATATCCCAGATTTGTATAAATGTCTAAACGTTAATTTAGAAATAAACATAGATAGCTGGCATGTAATTAAGTCAGCATTTGCGTTTACTTACGAAAAGAAACAAAAACAAATTCCTTCCGCTCCATATACAGTAACATTGCGTGCAGCCTTTCTAATAATAATTTAGTTTTGACTTGTTTTATTATATACACTTGATTAATACGTTTGTAATTAAACAGCGATGTTTTCTTCATGTAAATAATCGTCGCACACTTCTATCGGCCTTCTTGCTTTCTAATTATTGTTATTACATGATGGACATCATATTTAGAAATTAAAAGAGTGTCATTTGGATTTTTAACATATCTTTAACAATTCTTCAGTCGTATCGCTTCGATGTCTGTAGTGTGGCAGTTTCTAGTGATTTCTCTCACTGGGGCATCTTGCCAGAGACATGTAGCATGATGTCCCACCCAGTCACATTATCCTGACACCAGGCCGACTAGTCCTAACACCGACCTCTTAATGCCGAGCGCCAAGCGAGGCAGCTGTTAGTACCATTGTTATAAGTCTTTGGTATGACTGGGCTGGGGTTCGAACCCGCGACCTCCCGCATCCGAGGCGGACGCTCTCACCACTAGGCCACGGGAGCGGTCGCAAATTTAAATATGATTTACGTTTGATAACTCTTTTGTCACACTTCAGCGTATAATTCGCTAAATGTGGCTAGTCAATTGCAAGTTCACACGACGCGGTACATCAATAGTCAGGAGATATATACGAAATTTCCAATAGTATAATATTTACATTTCAAAATACGATATTTTTCCTCATTTCTTCAAACTATGTCCATCCACTTTCAAAATAGTATAAATTAAATACTTAATTATATCCCTCGTGTTATCGATCTGTTTCGTTCATTTTAACTGACTTTGCTTTTTCCTTAGAAACTTGCATCAGTCTCATATATGCAACATTGTCGTATTTCTTTACCCGATTTAATCTGAATTTCAACTTTCAACTTTCGAATATATCACAACGAGACGAAATGTTTAGTCCTCTAAACATAAATGTTCATAAATATTCAGAGATGTTTAATTGGCAGTAGGAAATAAATACAAAACAGCAGTAGATGTTTAAACATCGAATTCGTCAAACTTTTCACACGTGTAATCAAATAGAGTCGAATGAATTGAATCGATACTTAGTATTAATCCACTTAATCCGATTTACGTATATGGTGGGATTTAGAGTGTTTTGTCTTCTCTCAAATCGTGAAAATATCCAAATCCTTTCATTCTGACTAACAGTACGTTTGTTTAAGTTCAATTGCGATAGGACATATTAGCTATATCATGTATATAGTAAAATGGACATATGTCAGTCTGTTTAAATCTAAATAAGGAAGTCTGTTAATATGTTAATAACACTCAACTTTCTTTGATGGTAGTGAAGTATCTCTTCTAGCTACATTAAATGTGTCACAAACAATTTATAGATTGTCGGGGCAACACAACTCGACGTAGAAAAAACTAGGGCGGTTTTGATTGGGATATTAACGACAGCACATGGAAGATTGTGTAATGAGTTTAATTTTTGAATCAGTCTCAATGACCTTGTACCATTTTAGGCGTAATTTTCAGCATATGATATCGGAAATTTAAATTCTCCTGTGATAATGATGAAGACAGACTCAGCTATTAATAGTTGGATAATAAGACATATTGATCTGTAATAAAAGTAGATGTAAAAGAAAATCATTTGCTTTACCTCAATGTACAAGCCTATTTCAACCTTTGTTTGAAAAATAAAGGTTTCCCACTAAGCTATACACATTTTATCAAATAATTTTTGTTGGAATTCAGGGCCAGCACGTATTAAAATACATGCGATTACTCAAGATTATAAGCGTGGAGGTCTAAAGATTTGCTAGAGTTTAAGATTTAAGTAGGGGATCGTGTATATCATGGCTAAGAAAATTCATTACTCACAAAGTAAATACATAACTTTATCAAGTATTAATTTCAAGAAAATATTTACTTTTTAATCACGTATTAGTCATTTGTTTCAAACGCTTACGAAAATAAGTTCAATACAAATATAATAGAAGCATGGCAATAATTTACAAGGAAGCTGAAACTAATGCAAATGATAAGGTCTTATCTTCACCAATATGGTATCATTCCAATATATAAGAGTCAAATACAGATTTTTTATGAAAGATTGACATGAAGAAGACGTCCATATAGATATATCGATATAATTGCACGGTATGGTTTCTTATATTGTTATGAAAAAACAAAAATATGCATAAATTGAAAATAACATTATTTGCTTTATATGTCAGTGATAAGGTAAATTCGTCCTAATTGGAGAGATTTAATTGGAAATAAAACGATGACTTCCACAATGTGTGCGCTTAATTCCTAGGAAAGAAAACATTGTCATCTGCTACGCGATTGGTAAACTCACATGTTAATTACTCTGTATGCTTCAGTGTTCCTGGGTCCTAGGTAGCAAATTTCTTCTACATCGTACATATTCTTGCATATATATATATATATATATATATATATATATATATATATA
>JAECUM010020254.1:0-81742 GCA_016617855.1 Megalonaias nervosa
AATCAACCCATCTTTAACTATGTCAGTTTTATTCTAATGACATAATTTATATGTAGTAGCATTTTATATCATCAACTCTCAGCACAATAGTCTATCCATCCATCCATCCATCTGTCCATCATGAAATTTTGTCAGATCCAGTTACATGACTCTTGCCCATACATAAGTGCAATTTGATAATGCTTAAAGACCGCATTTCATTCTTTCCTTTTTGTAATGCCTTTATTTCATGCCTATAATGTGTTATAAAAAAGAGCTGTCTGATTTATGTACATGCACTGATCATCATTTGTTACACAACATTTAGGTTGTTTACAATAAAACAGTGCCTGACACTTTCTCCGGTCTGAGTTTGGAATTAGATGTGTGCCCTATTAATTTTCAATTGAAACTGCAAAATTCTATAATTTATCTTGTTGACTCTATTTAAGGAAAAAGTCTTTGAAATGCTGAAGCAGTGAATGATTGATTGTGCAGGGCATTGTCCTGCAGTCATCTACAACCGCTTATCTTTGTTTTGGGGTTTACTGTAATTTTTCAGCACATGATAAGCTGGTGACTAATAAGAACCACTGACCCATGGGGAAGCTCATGGTAAGTTTTCTCACATACCAGTAACCACATTAGCCTGGCCTAAGACTCGAAGCCATGTAAACAGATGTGAGATGGCAGAGATCGGTAAAGGCAAGCACTTTTGACCACTCAACCACCTGGCGCCCATTTGGCAGGAAGTAAAACAAAATGTTTAGAAATCTTCAGACCTGGTGCATTATTTCTGCTTTTACCACCAATGACAAGTAATTGATCAGAAAGGTTTTAGTTCCAATGACAAGTAGTTGATAGAAAGGTTTCAGTTCCAGTGACAATTAATTGATCAGAAAGGTTTAATACAAGTTTAGATGTAAAATGGTTGCAGCATCAAATTAGAAATAGAATATCAAGTTCCAATTAGTTTTTGTGTAAATGAATCTGTTGACTGACTCTTTTTGCACCTTTCCTTAAGTGAACTGTGGAAACAATTTAATATATCTTTGTCTATGTTCCCGTTGACATTGATTTTTTGTTTTTGTTTCCTTACTACTTTTGGAAAAGAAAGGACCATACATGAAATTGGTTCCAATGAAAAGTGCATTATACTGGGCTTATCAGGAAAGGATTAGCTGTCAAATGAAATTATTACTCAAGCTAATGGTATATACAATGCTTTGGTCTTAACAAAAAGACAGCATCTTATTCCTCATTGGAGGCTTGTAAAGGATTTACATAATGTTGAAAATTATATTTTTTTTAAAAATATGAATTTAATTAGTTTCAGAAATCATTTAAAGCATTCAAAACACTTACGAACTAAATTTTTAACACTGGTTTATTTCGAGTTTCAGGTAATGATTTTTATCCTTAAATATATATCCTGGATGTGGCATGGTGATGGTATGACTCAGTGATACATAGAATGGATAACACCTGAAACATTCACAGTATTATTTATTGTTTTCCTTTCCTTTTTCCTCCTCTTATTTCCTTTGCAATTTTTCATTTTCTTTTATAGCAACTGCTTCCATTTTTCATCTTATTAAGAAGTTGTTGAAGTATTGTTTCCAGTCAGATTATAACAGGTGATACATGTATATCACTCAAATTTTCCTCAGAAAGAAAGCTTATACAGTCAGTCTATAGCAGGTGATATATCACTCAAGTTTTCATCATAGAAAGCTTATACAGTCAGTTTACAGGAGGTGATATATCACGCAAGTTTTCCTCAATAGAAAGCTAATACAGTCAGCCTATAGCAGGTGATAAATCACTAAAGATTTACCGAGTCATATACTCTTTGTTGACTATAATTTTCTTTCACAGGACCATTATTTTATTATTAAAAATTGTATCAATATTTTTTTTCTTCACAATTTAATTAGAAACAGACGTCACAACCAAGTCAATTTATAGCCAATCTGTTCTGACTTTATTGCTCTATAATACTCCTAAGTTAAATTATACATCATACAGTGATGTCTTAATGCTCATGTCATTCAGTACATCATACAGTGAGGTCATAATGTAATGCCCATATCATTCAGTACATCATACAGTGATGTCATAATGTAATAAGCATGTCATTCAGTACATCATACAGTGATTTCATAATGTAATGCTCATGTCATTCAGTACATCATACAGTGATGTCATAATGTAATGCCCATATCATTCAGTACATCATACAGTGATGTCATAATGTAATAAGCATGTCATTCAGTACATCATACAGTGATGTCATAATTTAATGCTCATGTCATTCAGGACACCATACAGTGATGCCATAATGTAATAAGCATGTCATTCAGGACATCATACAGTGATGTCATAATGCATCACTGTATTTGTCCTTAAGTGCATCATGCATGGATGTCGTAATATAATGCTAATTTCATTCAGTACATCATACAGTGATGTCATAATATAATGCCCATATCATTCAGGACATCATACAGTGATGTCATAATTTAACGATTCTGTCATTCAGGACATCATACAGTGATGTCATAATTTAATGCCCATATCATTCAGAACACCATATAGTGATGTCATAATGCATCTCTATATGATGTCCTTCAGTGCATCATGCAGTGATGTCATAAGGTAATGCTCATTTCATTCAGGACATCATACAGTGATGTCATAATGTAACAATCATGTCTTTCATTATATCATACTAGTGTTGTTCCGATTATCGATTATAATCGATCATCAGTTGGTTATGTAAACCAATAAGATAATCAATTGTTAAACTCCTTAATCAATTGTCTGTAAAGTGAGACTACCTCTTTTTAGTTGCATGCAAAACACAAGGTTAATAAAACTCCTGTGTAAAATGGTAAGCTAAATAGGATTTCCAATACACTAAAGTTGATCTGAATTATTTATTCCCTTCACAACTTAAAAATATAACATAATACCATATTCCGTAGGTGCAAAATTTTATAATTAGGAACATATATTTATGATTACATGATTAAGCTGTTAAGTTGTTGAGTTAATAAATCTAAAGACATTTTGATGATTTCTTTCAGTTTAAATGTAATTTTTATATATATAGAATTTGTGAATAATGACAAAGAAGAAAACCATGTCCTTCTATACTTTAAATTACAGACACATCACATATGAATGAAAGGATTTTGGGGTATTGCAACATTATTTCAATTACATAAGACTGATCAGCCATTAAATGTTGCTTTCATTTAACTTTTATAGAACAAAAATAACAAAACACAATACAATTTTTGTAATATTTTTATCAGGTTAAAGTATACATATCATTACTCCTGTACATTTGTTAACATTTTGAACTCTTGATCAATAATATAACTGTATAACAAACAAAAATTAAAATTTGCTCTTAGTAACCGATTATAATTGATTATTGGTTAAGTGGAACTGATTATCGATTATGAAATTCTGACTGATTCCCATCACTACATCATACAGTGATAATGTAATGATCATGGCATTCAGTACATCATACATTGATGTCATTTTTTTGTATTTTTGGGTTCAGTGTTTTACGGCACTGGAACACATGTAGGAATTTTAGTGCCGGGGCAATTAGAGTAAAGTGCTTGCCCAAGGACACACAATGGTAGCAGACTGTTTTGATGGTAGGATTTGAACCCAAACCCTTCCTGTTGCTAGTCTGGCACACTAACACTGATCTACTGCAGGTCGGTCAGTGATGTCATAATTTAATGCTCATGTCATTCAGTACCTCATATGCAATAAGTATTGATTATACAAAGACAGACACCACTCTGGTGGCCTAGTGGTTAGAGCGTCCGCCTCAGATGCAGGAAGTCGTGGTTTTGAACCCTTGCCAAGTCATACCAAAGACTTAAAAAAATAGTACTAACAGCTACTTCACTAGGTGCTAAGAATTAAGAGGTTAGTGTCAGGATGTCATAATTTAATGCTCATGTCATTCAGTACCTCATATGCAATAAGTATTGATTATACAAAGACAGACACCACTCTGGTGGCCTAGTGGTTAGAGCGTCCGCCTCAGATGCAGGAAGTCGTGGTTTTGAACCCTTGCCAAGTCATACCAAAGACTTAAAAAAATAGTACTAACAGCTACTTCACTAGGTGCTCAGAATTAAGAGGTTAGTGTCAGGATAATGTGGCTGGGTGGGACATCCTGCTACATGTCTGTGGCATAATGCCCCAGTGCTAGACATCACTATAAACTGTCACAATGCAGACATTTTAGCGATATGACTGAAATGTTTTTAATGCTGCATTAAAAATCTAAATCACGCACACACACACAAAGACTACCTTAATGGTACTGAAATACCATTGTATCATGATCTGCTGATTTTTTTTTTCTTTTAGTCATTTTGCATGATTGATTTCAGATCCTAAGAAATAATAAAGTTTGGATGGTACTGCATAAGAAGTCACTGAATTACTACAAAGAAAATAGGGTAAGTTTTCTCTGTACATTTAGTATCAGAGATATTTTGACTAAATATCTTCCCAAAGTATTGTCCAAAAAGTAATTTCAGCAGAATGTAAGCATTATAAAAAAATTGGAACTTTGTCATGTTATTTTACTTGCTTTTGTTCAAGAATTTAGTTGAAAAGAAAGAAAATATTTCCAGTCCTTATAGTTCTAGAATAGGTCTAAACAAATATTTGCCCATTTTTGATTATTTGGAATATGTTATTGAATCCATGCATTTGTAATGTAATATTATGGGATATAAAACTGACTTGGATAATTTATCATGTCAGCGTAGTGAAGAAAAATTGAAGTAAATTAGAAAAATTCAGTTTTAATTTTTGAAGTAACACTGCAGAAAAATTGGTTTCTTAATCATGACTTGGCATCATTTTCTACATTTGCTGACATTTTAGCATTATGAGATAAGTCACCAAGACTAAAAAAATTGCTTAAATAATAATAATAATAATATTAATAATAATAATAATAATAATAATAATAATAATAACAAAAACAACAACAATAATAATAATAATAATAATAATAATAATAATAATAATAATAAACTTCATTTATACAGTGTAACTCATTGAATGTGATAAACATGCTTTGAAGCCTCTGTTTACAAAGCACAATTAATCATAAACAATATAACAAAGCAAGCAAACAAACACAGTTCATTTAACTCATGATGGACAGATGTGTCACATATCCTAACTACAACCTGACTGAACACCTGACAAAGTACATTTGTATAATTGGTACCATTTGTCATACATACCTACACAAATGTATATTGTACTTGAGACATCGATACATATAGATGTACATTGTAACCCAATCCATTTACGTACTGGTAATCAGATAAAATATGACATCTACCTTCATTTTCCCTGTAACAAATGTATTGCTAACCTAAAACAAACATTTGTAGGGAAAAGAGTTAGAAACAACACATAAAGAATTGTTCCTTTGAGACAACAGCTGATGCTCAGTGATAATTACTAAAACTGCAGTCCTAATCATTCAACATGATAACCTACACAAAGTATTTGTTTACGTCTTCAAGCACAAAGGTGTAGCTATTCACCAGAAATTTGTGTTTCCCATAATCTGTTTAATTTTTACATTTAGAGAATCTAAATATGTGTAGACCAATAAATTTTTGATTTTTGCATTTAGAGACTCTAAATATGTGTAGACCAATAAACTTGTCTCATAATGAAATTGTTAGTTTGAATGTTCAATGATAACTCAATCTGATTAAAATCAGATCTTCACTGTTATACATGAAGATCTGACAGTGACTGCTTAGGGGTAATGTTCTGGTAACTTATGTTATTACATAATTGCTAATTTTATCAGCCAATCAGATGAAGTCTTTTTATATCTTCGCATTTGGAGACTGAGCAGTGTGGATAAAGAGCATGAATGTGTTCTGAATGACTTGATTCACTTTAAGATTTTTGAATGCTGCATTTCCATTGGCTAATTCAAAGGTCACCAGAACATGACCCTAAAGCAGTCATCGTCAGATTTTCACATAGGACAGCGGAGATCTGATTTTAATAACCGTGTCAGTGCAAGTTATTGTAACAGATTTATCATTGTAGATTATGTGGTATCCATAGATGTAGTACAATGCATAGTATTTTGGGGAACTAATGTTTACAAGACTTGTGTGAGCAAATTGTAAACTGTAATATAAATTTGTATATAATTTTGATCCAACAATAAACCACAAAGACCCTGATATGCCATGACATCATGGGCCAGCAGGTAATGGTGTTTGTTGTGTGTTGCCACTGATTAGTCCTAACATCATGGGCCAGCAGGTAATGGTGTTTGTGTGTTGCCACTGATTAATCCTGAGAAACAGTAAATCCTGCTCTGCCATCACATAATGCACCAGCAGATCAGGGTTAGCAGTTGGGATGGGGGTGGGGTTGGAGCATACGACATTGTGGGATCAGAGGAAGGCTCATTGAGGAGATCCATTTATCACAGTGTGGTATGCATTGCCACTCATCAAAGGGTCTACTGCAGGGGATGGCCCAGAAACTCTTGAGTCATAAAAGAACTTTCCAGACAGACTGGTTTTACTTGTGTATCATTAAAAAAAAGCTAGCACCAGAACATCCAAGTCTCGATTGCTTGTGCAAAATGACATCATTGAGATAACCATCACCTCTGCCAAGCAGGCCATAACAGGCCAAGACTAGTTTCTTAGCCATGCCAGCATTGTACACAGCTCCCAATGGTTTACCATGAAAAATGCATGCAAGGTGTGGATTATTGATGACCACTTTCAATGGTCCAGTCTCATGTATCTGGACATGTCCCATGTGGAGTACTTGTCTCAACTTAAGTATATAGCTACACCACCAGTTGTAGGGGTTGAGGTTGAGTGAGCACCTGCTGAGCAGAAATTCACAGGACTGCCCAAAAGAAGCTTGTTAAATAGAGGCAGCAGGGTAATGCCCATGGTCACATTGTAGTCTGTGCAGCCTTGCTCAAGATTGATGATGTGCTGCACCTTAAGCAACAGCATAACAAGTGTTGCACCACCTGCAAAATCAAAATGCTGTGGGCCAGTGAGTCAAAGAAACATGCAGCAATTTTGTGGAGACTACCTTTTCAACAAACAGGGACCTTCCCACAATGCCCTATGAATGGTGGGTGCCAGCCTCACCTTGCCTAACATGCATGTTGTGCTTGGTGAAGAGCTGCAACATCAAATCAATAAATTCTTTGGCTTGGGCGAACCTGCAGCAGTTTGGGACACATTATTGGCTTCTGCTTGTAGATACATGCCAACACAGTGCCACCTCCAGCCTTGGCACCTAACCAGGCCCTGGTGGGGCAAAGGAATGGATGAGAAAAGCATCTTGAATGGCAGGTTGGGATGTTTGAAAATGCTAGCAGAAAGAGCATTGGTTGCTCTGCCTGGAATTATCAAGTCAATCTTGTCATTCTCGCTGATGAGTGAATTCAGAGTAATGTGTAATCAATAGGATCATAGTAGGATGGCTGCTGATTTGTAACAAAAACGATAAAACCCCAGTTGGGACCATGGCCCTGAACCTAACCTGACTTTTATACCCCTTCTTGTGACCAGCAAGCATAGAAAAAAACATTCTTTATTATTGGTGGCTTTGCAGTAGATGGAGCTACCTACAAAAGCTTTAAAAAGCATTCAGTGTTGTTTTGTGCAACACATAGACAAGGAATCTGTCAAGGAATATAATTTGGAGCCCACATTGAAAAATGCATCACATCAGTAACTTGTATGGATCTCAAGCTGCTGTCACTGAATGGCATCAGAAGACAGCTTTATGTGTGGGTCTTAGCTGGCCTTCAAAGATAGAGCATTTTAGAGTCTTGTGTACTTCTGCATGGCACACTGGTGTGAACCAACATTTTAAGGCCCCTCCTGTGATGTGGACCATTTGACAGTTGGCGTTGCATGCCACATTGCATACCCAAGTCTCCTAAAATGCTGCTGAACCCCCTCTGATCCTTTAATTGTGTATGCTTCTCCCACCCTCAGCTGAGTTTATGTTGTGTTTATACTGATTAGTCCTAACAAATAGCATAGGCCCAGGTCAGCGAACCAGTGCATTGTGTGACAGCAGACAATATGTTGTTTAATGTTGGAGACTTGTATGTGTTTACATTAAGTTATGCAAAAGTGTCAAATCTTGCTTTAGCTTTTATTATTTTTTAAAAATTGTATGTGCTATACATAAAATATTCAGAGATCTTTCAGAGATCTTCCTGTATTGGGTCCATTGATCTGAGTGAAGTACAGACTGTAAGACCACTGCCAGAAAAGGGAGGGACACGGTTTGAAATCAGCACAGGCACTAGGTCATTCATATTTGTAAGTGCTGCTTAAATGACTATTGTTTAGCAGTTACATGTTTTAAATACTGGAGGTAAATAGTCATCCACAACCCCAGCACCTTGTAAACCTTAAAATTATTGAGTATTTACTACATGAAGATCAGGAGAATTTAGGCTTTGAGGATGGTGGTGTTGGTGTAAGCAGATGTAAATTGGAGACTAAAGTTTGCATCTAAAGTTTTTATTGTGGCTTCAAGGAAGGAACCATGTAATGAAATTTCAGATCTGTGCATTTATTAGTGTATGCCTGACCTTATTTCATAATTTATTAGCTCAATTTTACATAGATTTTTCACAATTTATGTAGAGAAGCTTGAACTAGGTTAAAGTTTGCAGTTTAGATATGTTTCATGTAAACAGCAGGTTCGAGCTTGTTTCAGGTTTTGTTTATGTCTTGTAGAAATGAATGTTGCATTTATTTTTCTCTTGCATGCATCTGACCTTGTCCTGTTCTATATAATTTTACTGATTTTTGTGTGCATTTTATGGGGAAACACTTGTCTTTAAGTGTTTGCTCAGTGCTTGTTTGAAGGAACTGTATATCTGAATTTCTGTATGTTAAATATTATATGCTGACATTTCTTTACCCAACTTTATTGATTTTCTTCATGCAAGTTATGGGAAAAATTTTGTGATTCAAGTTGTGTTTACAGCTGCCCTATGTTGACATTAGTGTATGTAAAGGTTTTGGTTACATACATATGTAGAAGCTGTGCTTTGAATTTCACATCTGTGTACTGATAAACATTTCCTTTTGAGGGTTTTTTTGTTGTTTTTAATACAATTTTTAATTTTTTATTTTATTTTTTAATTAAAAGTTTATGATAAAGATTGTGCTTAATATTTTCTGTATCAGGTAACTTTTTTAAAATCAACTTGTTACCTTGAGGGCAACTTTCAGGAAGCTGTGGTGAATCAATTGGTAGAGTATTGGACTAGTAAATCAAAGGTTCATGAGTGTAATATCTACCAAAGCCAGCCTGGATCGGCTGTAACACTGAGAAAGTCACTTAGCTCCCAGCCCTTATATGAGAAGTTGGTTTAGGTATTATTCTTAGTGAAAGACAAGTTGCTTAAGTTTGGAAAACTACTGATAGACATATCATGTAAGATTTTCTTTTTGTAAGATACTGCCAGTCCTATCATCTGGAGCTGAAATTTTCGGCTTGTGAAATGCAGCTAACATTGAAAGTGTAAATGTACATTCAAACTGCCGTAAATATATATTGAAACTTACAAAATCTACAGAAACTGTTTTGCTATGGGTGAAATAGGGAAAATCAAGCCTTAAATAGACCAGTGTTATAAAGCCCAAAATATAATGGTTGAAAATACTCAAAATCATCAGACTGTAGACTTACTAGAATTTGTTTTAATATGTGACAACAATGGTTGTACTCATCCAGTTTTCAAAAACAGGTTAATGAAATCAAACATGTAATCATTTCTTATAATTTTGGAGAAGCTTGATACAACCAAGGTTTAGAAAATGACCCTAAATAGCAGTAATACATTACCTGCTATTATTACTTTGCTACTCCTTTCTAGGATGCCAAGTCCTCAGTCCAAATTAAACATTCCCTCCTGCAGTTATTATTTAGAGGCCAGAAGTTACAGAGCATAAACCTAGTCCTATTCCTTAGTCCTGCTGAATACCTTCCTCCTTTTTCTTGAACTCCTGTGCACATAAATTCATTGTCACTGTGGCTTTTTGACTCCTTTTTGACTTAGCATATCACTTTCTGTGTAGTTTGGGTCTTTTCCTCCCCATTTTTCTTATGTGTATCTCTCTCCTGTTGCATTTTGTTTTTGAAGGAATTTTATACCTTGCTTAGCAGAGTGGTGCCACAGTAAATTTCTAGCCTTTCTTAGGTGGTTTTTTCTTTTGGGTGGTTTTGGCTCCTAAATTGGTCACATACTGTACCAGGAGAACTTATAGGATGGCCTGTTGTTTGACATTCATTTGCTTGTTAGCACTAGTTTGTTTTCACTTCTCCTTCTAAAATACTTGAAACTTTGCACACAACAATCAATCCATGGTCTTGTTGGTTTGAAACTGGAATTGCATTGGACTTCCAATATTGCTGCCACAGTGGCTACCTTGAAAATCGTTACTGATACTCCTTCAGAGTCCATGGTCATATCAGATGGGGTTTTGACTAAATGATGTATGATGTCTAGTTGGTTCTAATTAAAACAGTGCTGATCTGACTTCCAGTATGGCCACCAAAGCAGCCATCTTGAATATCTTGTTATTTCTAATAGTCACAAACAGAAACTCATCATGACTTCAGGTATTTACAGACAGACTTATTATGGTGTCTAGTTGTTACTCAGTCATGAAAATGGTGTTGATCTGATGTCCACTGTTGTTGCCACAGCAGTCATGTTGCAGGTCATGTCGCCTCTCCAGAAGAATGGATGGCTATATCAAGATGGGGTTTTCACTGAAAGACTTCTCGTGAAGTTTAGTTGGTTCTAAATGAAAATGGTGTTGATTCAATGTTCAGCATGGCCATAACAGCAGCCGTCTTTAAAATCTTGTTATCTTTACTGCTTCTGAATGGAAGGACATATTGACATTAGTGTTTCCATCAAAAGACTTCTCATAATATCTAGTTGGTTCTAAACGAAATTGATGCCTCTCAGAAATCCAATATGACACTCACACTTCCAGTTCATTGTGCACTAAGTGTGCTTGTATTGATGATTGTCTATTTTGTTGACTTTGGTTAGAAAACTTGTGGGACTTGGCAGATGCTGCCACACCTGTAGAGGAAAGAAGATAGGTCCCACTTCTTCCTTTTTATCTCAGGATGAACCCCTCCATTTCCAAGAGGGGTTTAGATCACTTCCTGTTTTGGGGAAGTCAGCACCTCCAGTTAAGAATAGGGCTTTCAATGGTTTGTGGATTGCCTAAACCCATTAGATCACTGACACTTGGAACTGGTGCTTTCAGCTCCAGTTAGGTAGAGATTTTGGCAGGGATCTTGCCAGCAGCTTGTGTTCTTGTTTTAACAGATCTGATGCAGAATCTAATTCTCTGAACAGAGAATCTTAATCAGATCATCATCTGGTCAGTCACTGGACACCAAGAGTTGGTCACGAGGTTTTAACCAACAGTAAAGGGAAATTGGTTAGGTCAGTATTCTCCCATTCCTTAATTTACCAATTAATTCCAGTAGGTATAATCAGATATTTCTTACCCATCTAAGGTAAACAATTGGACCAGTGTTCCCCCACACACCTACCGCACCCTACTTCCCTAAATGCCATATTAATCCTTCTGAGATTTGGTGATCTACACTATCTGGTAGTGAGTCTTCCTTTCCCCTCATGACATCACCAGTGTCTCTTCCTTGTTCTCAGGGTACAATAGATCTATTCTGTCTCCTCTGACATTTGTCCATCAAAAAGTAGGTGTGACACCTCTTTTCCACAGAGTTTTAAAGAAAGTACATGTATTGTCAATCCTGTTTTTGCAAGATGGGGAAATTAAAGATTTAGTCTCATGACCCCATATGATCTTAATATCTGCTTCTTCTTGGAGGTCAGATAGTCCTGTCTAATTGAGCCAAATTAGGTTTTAGAGGAACAGGTTGTATCAAGGCTTTCCCTTCTCTTAGTGTTCCCTTCTTCATCCAAAATTTATTTCAGGACAGTTGTGAAGGTGAAGGAAATTTGGACTTCTGATAAGGCAGTAGGCAAGATTACTTCCTTATCACCCAGAGCTGTGTTCATAGCCCTTTGACCTGAGGACACTACTTCTCTAGTTGGAGAAACTTTCTGGGCCCCATTCACATTCAGACATTCTGTTGCTTCTGCATTAAGCAATGGTTTAGAAGCTGACTCAGAAGTCTTCATGCAGCCAAGAGACTAAAAGATAGAGAATGGGCAGTCTGTCCCCTCTATCATGTTTCAACTATTGGTTTCCATCTCTAGTAACCAGGTTCATTTCCTGCTTGGGCACTCATCACCCCCTCACCCACAGGATTCAGGTGCTTCCCAGGTGTAGAAATTGGCTTGGCAATGAACTGGTATTTTCAGTCCTTAGAGGCTTTGAAACTGAAGATTATGACCCTGGTTATGATAGCTGCACATTCCAATCTATTTTCAGCTGCCTCCTTCAGCTTGTTGAATGAGGAATCAGTGTCTCCAGTTGCTTTACAGCAGTTGTTGGAGACTGTTGTTAAAACTTGAAGGCATGCACTTTTGATATCCATTGTGCTCTCTGTAGATCTCCACATCGGCAGAGATGCCACTTTGGAAACTTCAGAGGTATTGCTGGATCACAGCAAGAACCCTTTCAAGGCTGGGTCTAATTCCCTCCATAGTATTGACTCTGAGTCCATCAAAACTCAATATGTTCAGTCAGTGTCCATCCCACTGAGATTTTCAAACAGGGTAAACTTTAGCAGGGAAAATGTAACAGGGAAAAATGATGGCTGAACCAGGGCTTGAATCTGGGACCTACATAATTTTAGATGGGTACACTACCATTTGAACTATCTGAGCCGACATGTCCAGTCCTACCCATTACACAAACTGACAGCCTGAGTTTAAATCTTTATCCCGCCCATCCTTGTCTGGACAAGGTGATTGTAGAGGCCCCCTACTTCCCTTCATGAGAGGCAGTCAACCATTGGGAGTTGCATCCTCTCTTGTAGCAATTGTAGCAGTATGATCTGAACACATGTGCATTTGCCCTCATGTACATGGTACAGGGGTTGTTTCAAATGCTTTTAGAAATCTTTCAAAGTGCCATTACTGTGAACTATTTTTATAAAGTATTTTAAAAAAATTGATTATGGGTAGTTGATTAAGCATTTTTACTAACTTGCATTTATAATAATGTAATCTGGTTACCCAGTTAAAATTTATTACAATGTAGTTTCTATTATTCTTTTTTCAAGTCATATGGCCAAAGTAACTCTGAAAATTTTCTACTTGAAAATAAAGTCTTTGTTAAATCCAGTGCTAAATGCAAATATGAATACTGGGAAATAAAGGGCATAATTCAAATAAGAAAAAAAGAAAAAACACACACACACACACACACACACACACACACACACACACACACTGCATTTCTTGCTTCATGTCCACTTCTCCCTGTTGAGCTCTCACTTCTCCATCTTAGAAAGGAGAAGTCATTTCTTTCTAAAATTCAAGTCTAGCTTGACCCCTGTAACAGTGGTGGATATCACAAGTGTCTTTGTCATATAACAGTGGTGGATATCACAAGTGTCTTTGTCATATAACAGTGGTGGATATCACAAATGTCTTTGTCGTATAACTGATGGATATCACAAGTGCTTTTGTCATATAACAGTGATGGATATCACAAGTGCCTTTGTCATATAACAGTGATAGATATCACAAGTGCCTTTGTCATATAACAGTGATGGATATCACAAGTGCCTTTGTCATAAAAGAGTGATGGATATCACAAGTGCCTTTTTCGTATAAGAGTGGTGGATATCACAAGTGCCTTTGTCATATAACAGTGATGGATATCACAGGTGTCTTTGTGACATTACTAACTACCACATTGACAAGAAAGATATTGCACTGTTGTCAATAATTTTAACATATCTCTTTCATTCAATAGACTTAAATTTGTTAGAGTTTTAAATCTATCAGACTGGTGCTAATGATGACAATCCAACATCAGGTATGGCCACCATTACGAAAACAAGAAAAAACTGTACAGAACTCAGTAATCACTCATCAGAATCTTACCAAATTTGACAGCAGTGTCTTGTCATACAGGTCTTTAAAACTTGTATAGTTGATGAAATTCTGCAATCAGATATGATTGAAATTACTAAAAATACAAAAACATTTAAATGACTTCTGTTTAATAAACAGAGTTTGACCGGATTTAATGGAAAGCATCTTGGTATGAAGATTTTTCAAGTTTTTATCAGTAATATTTATCCGCTGCTCCAGTGACTTAAGTGGTCAGAGCATCTGCCTCGAACACAGGAGGTTATGGGTTTGAACCTTGGCCAAGTTATACCAAAGACTTACACAAATGGTACTAACAGCTACATTGCTAGGCACTGAGCATTAAGAGGTTCATGTTAGAACTAGTTGGTCTGATGTCAGGATAATGCAACCAGATGGGACATGATGCTATATGTCTGTGGCATGATGCCCCAGTGCTAGACATTTAACACCCATATTTTGATGGAACACACCTTTAACACCCATATTTTGACAGAATATACCTTTAACACCCATTTTTTGACAGAACACACCTTTAACACACAAATTTCATTTCAAACTGCTCTTGCATTGGGTTTCTAGGTAGATGTTAGCCAAATGAATGATCTCACTTGTGTCAATGTACTCCATGAACTCTTGCTCAGGCACGACAAAGAAAATAGTTACTATAAGCTTTTGATACAATACCCCTGAACATTAAACCAATCATTTGGTCACCCAGCTAGGGCAGATTGATGTTTATAGCCACAGGGAATAAGCTGAGGAAGCCAGGTCCACATCAAGGTTCATACTGCCTCAAGGCACACTGGCCACAGGAACCACAGGCAACTGAATCTTTTGAGACACCCTTGTTTTGTGTGCAAAGCATCTCTCATGCCCACTGGTATCTCCACAGGCCATGTGCATGTCTAAATCCTTTGTATGTCTGCTGTCATGCTCTTGGAATATGGTTGTTGAGGAGGGTAGTAGCCTCAGGGCAGCAAGAGACAGTGGTGGCAGGCAGCACACTGTGCAGCTCAAGACAACTTCCCAACCACACCCAGTACTGCCAGGATCTCTATGAGGGCCTTATCTTTGGTGTGTGTGATTAACCTGTTGGTTTGCTGCCATGCAGAGGAATAGGGTGAAATGTGCAATCTGCGCATTTGCCTGGATCTTGTTCTTGGCCTCCAAAAGACACTTATGAGCTCACCACAGGTGATTTCCAGTGTACCATTGATCAAGACCTTTAGCAGTTGTGGTAGCTTTTGTGCAAGGAGTGAAATGTGATACAGCATATCCTTTCTAAAACAGAAATTAGTTCCCTTGTCTTTGACAAGGGTGAGCATAGACTTATCATTGTACAGCCAAGATGGATAAAAGTGAGACATGGTCAGTCACCCATCTCCATGTTGTTGTTCTAAAAATGGCAGGTGTTGGGCACTCTGGAGGAGACACCATCTGCAGCTGCAGCGAAAGCTCAATTGACCTTACACGAGACAATAGATCGCTCCGCCAACCAAAATCATGTGACTTGATGACCTGTTAACCTCAGACAAACATACAGTATTTGGCAAAGAAATTTGTTTCAGTTTAAGTGATATGTTTATTTAATGTGATTTGTATTGTTCTTAAAAATATAAAATTACAAAGCTGCATTAATTATACTGTAGTAGACAATATTCATATATGTAGTTCAAGTTTTTACATTAATATCTTAAGTGTTTTATTTCAGTAAATAATAGCAGTCAATTGTAAAGCTGTTTAAGAACTTATTCATATGAAAGGAAACTTTGCTCCAAAAGATGCTGATGTATTTAGCATATAATCTTATCCTTGTTAATTTTATCTGACTTATGTTTATGCTGCCTTGGAAGTATATGAATTAAAAATTAATAACAAAATCGTAATAATTACTGTTGAGAAGTATACTGTTGTACATAACAATTTTAAGGTCTGCTCTATTCATCAGATGGAATTTTGATCAATGATGTCCGTTGATGTAAATATGTAATGCATGCTTAATATATCAGAAGGTAATTATCTGAAACCTTTATTTTGTATTTCTTTATTACTAATTACATTTTTGTATCCCCATCCTTCCTTCATTGAACCCAATGAGAAAGTAAAGCATCACTCAAGTGTCTGAAAGATCAAGATGATAAATCATTAATTTTGGGACAGGCCAACATTAAAGTGTAAATTTTCAAACTTTAAAATGCAGCCTTGGATTCAGTGCTTCCTATACAAGAATAAATAATATATATCAAAGCCTGAAAGTTAGGGGGTTCTCCATCCATATTCTTGAAATGTTAATTTTTACATATATATTTTTCAATTTCAATTTCTTTTTTTTTTTTTCCAAGCTATTGATGGGACATACTTTTATGCAAACAAACACATTGTAATTGCCATCAATTGTGTCTTTCTTCAGCTGATCATACATGTGACAACAGGTCGTTATCCATCGAAGTTTCGCCTATATTTCGGGAAAGGAATACATGTAATTCCTTCATTTAGACAATCTGGATATTGACTGTCAGAATTACAAGACTTCTTTTCACCGTTATCGATCAAGAAATCAACAAATCATTGCAAAATTTGTAAATACTTATCATAATTAATTCATTATTGCTACAAGCAGCTTGTCAGAGGAAAATGGTGGACATAAGCAATGCCTGGAGGTGTATCTAATTTAAGCTCGCTGATTGGTTAATTGATCCAGCGTGATTGACAAGTAGCTACAGCTGTGCTCAGACTGACACCTCTGCTCAATGTCTGTCTGGCCAGCATTCTCATCCAACTCAGCAGGAATCAGTACACACTGATGCCGAACTGGCACAGGCATTCCTGCACAAGCATCAAGCACGTTTTTGTGAATGTCACCCACCTGTTTTGCCAGCTGTGCCCATGCATCATTGCCCTTGGGGCTGCCAGACTGTTCCAGCATGGATTTGTTAGGCCACTGTGGTTTCTAATTTTGGAAGCCATAAATGGTCAGGATGACCAAGGTACCAGTTGCCTGTGCATCAGCATTGAGAACCTAAAACCAGATGGCATATGCCCAGTCAATTGTGATGCACAGCTGCACCAAGAAGTCCTTGTATTCAATGACAGCTGCCTGGCTGCCGCTCTCATTCTAGGTCCACAGATCCTTGTTTGTGTGAATTGACAAGCTTGAGGGACTTGTTGCTAGCCTGTGTAGTCGCCGAAGAGCATTTCCACATTTATGGCAAGTTCTTCATGTTGCTGGTGCAGAAGGTCTTGCTTATTGCTGGCATACCTTACCCCATGTACGTCCATGGCTGAAGAACATGCAAGCAGTGGTGGTTTTTTGTGCTTATGGCTGATGTTCTTGTATACCATTTGGCCCAAGTTCTTGTTTCTGGCATAGTGGGTTATGTTTGCTTCCCCAACCTCCACGTCCACACCATGCAGCCTTACCTTTTTGCTCACATGAAACAGGTAGAGGTCATTTTCCCAGCTAAAGACATTGATAACAATGTCCAGATTGCAGTTCTTGAATGTGCTGACATGGGGACCTTCACTAGGAAGTCAATAACCCCCAAACTTCAGTTTGCCATGGTGCTCCTTGTTAGGCCAGTAGTCATGTTTGTCGTCTGGGGGGTGCATAGCAGGCAGGATGGCCCACTCAAAGCAGAGTTGTTAGTGTTCTTGATATTAATGATGGAGTGGGGTGGCATGCACTTAGGCATCAAAACATAGCTCTTCCCATGCAATGGGCAGTACAGCGAAACATGGAGCTTGAGTTTAACACACCTTTCACAGTGCCAGCTGGAACCCTTACACATGTAGCCTATGATATACACCTGGATTGCAGTATCAGGCTGAATGGTGGTAGCGGTGGGGCTATTGAAGTAGATTGTGACCTGGAAGCCCTATTCTTCTGGATGACTAGGCACAGCCTTATCAGTCAGGTCCATCAGCATGAGAGAGAACTTCACACCAACATAGCCGCTAACCTCTCTGGTCAGGATTCCCTATACATCAGGTGCCAAGTCAGGGGCCTTGGCATCCAGGAAGGCAATCACATCTGTCTTGAGGCTATGGAAGGCACCAGGGTGCAGTAGTTTTTCATTGTCATGGTGCTATTGCCCCTTTGCTTCACGAGTAGTGGCTGGAATTGCTTGTGCACCTTGACCTGGTGCCTTGGGCCTAGCATGTGCCTCTCAACACTAGGAATTTGAGCAAGCCTGCTGGTCCCAGGGGCCAGCATGGTCCTGTTGTGCATGGTGACTGGCAGTGGCCCCCAGGCCCTTAGGTGTCATCAACTTGCCTCCACCAGTGCTTCCAGCCTAGTCACATTTTTTTCCAGTGATGGTTATCATCACAGTGTCTATTGTGTATATTGTGCTTTCTATATAATTGCTAAATAGAAGAAGTATCAGCCAAGAGCATTTTATGTATAATACAAATCCTGCTATAATCTCTGACTGAGAGAAAAATGGCAGGTGTGCATCCTGTGTTGATCTCTAAATGTGGTTACTGTCAGTGCACCATTCTATCCAAGGTGGTCTATTTCTCAGCTTGCTTCCTGTTGTGCTATGCCATCAGCTGGGCAAACCACCCTTGTGTATCTCTTTCTGGCCTTCATTTCTTTAAGCACTAGGTTCTTGAACATGAAGCCATCACACTGGTTGCAAATCCTATGTACTACTCGAATGCCTGCACTACACCTCCAGCAGGTACAAAACTCAACCCCCCCTCCCATCCTATACTTAGCATTGTGCATGATGCAGTATTTACCACATGCGGGGTCTGTCACACCCCACCCCACCCCTATCTGCACAGTTTCAATTAGATGCACATCCTTGGTTCTGGTCTAGTGTTAACACTCTGTATACTATGCAAAGCATTTGCTTGAATAAATATACTTTGTAAGGCAGTGGCATATTTTTTGGTGCCAGCCTGGGCATATGTTAGCCACTGCACCGACATTAGTTACCAGATTTTTTCTCCGACCCATTTCCCATGCTAGTAGCCAGGGCCCTCTCTGGTCATTTTGTTTGCTAGTTGCCATGGGCTTCCTTTATCTTGATCCAAGCACCAGCTGCCCAGCCAGGCATCTACGCTCATCATTAGTCTGAAAAGCCTGGCTGGGCCCAAATTGTTTTCTGAGCCTTGCATATTGTTACTAGTTACAAAAACAATGTTAGGGTGGAGCCGAACCACCATTTCACATCCAATGAGCATGTTGAATTAATGCAGAAAGTATTTCTTATCACAAGAATTCGAATTACCAGTCAGGAAAGTCTTGTCATAAAATGTAAATTATACACAGTTCATACATTTATAGAAAAAATATTTAATTTACAGTTGATCCCTCCATATAGAGTAGCACTCCATCGTGTAGTTTTGTCTTGGTGTAAAATTTACTGCATTCCTTTCCAGGCAGCAGATTCCAGTGAGAAGTGTAAGGAGTGGGTGAACCAGATACATAAGGCATGGGCTGTTGAAAGTACACAAGGGGAAGATAGGTAGGCCATTGTACATCAATTTCTGTGTTTTACTAGGAAATTTGATAGCATTCTGTGTTAGGCATAAAATTACAGTTTAACAAAACATACAGTCAGTTTCTAAGTTAGATTTTTCTACACAGAAAAATAATCTGTGCAGTGAGATAAGAAAGAAGCCTATCAATTTGGAGTTAAAAGTTCAAAGGTTAAGATAACCGACTGGAAGAAGATAAAAGTTCTCAACACAATAACATTAGTTCAGTTGTGAATAAATTCCACTTGGGTTAAGAAATTAGATTATTTATTTTGGGGACATAAGGTCAGAGGTCAGTATCACTGTAACAGAAATAACAAAAATGGATTATGCACTATAACTACATTAGTTCTATGTCACAGACAACTTCACTGACTGAAATAACAAACATCATTGCTCAACTATAACATTAATTCTATCTCACAGACCAGGACCAAGCATTGTGGATAGATTGCACATCAAGAAAAGAAAAAGCCTATAGATTTTGGGGTCAAAAGATCAAGATCATTGTTATTGAAAGAAGAAAAATGATTTAAAATTTCAGTTCCATTCAGTATATCTTCACCAAAGTTTATGGATGACTTGTGTATGAGTTAAGAAAAATGTCAGTTAATTAAGGTTCAAAGATCAAGGTCACTGCAACTGAAAGAAATAAATATGGTCTCTTCACAATAGCTTGAGTTCTACATGACAGACCTGGACTAAACCTTGTGGCTTGCACCTGGAATAAGGATTTGATTTGCATTTGCATTTTTTTAAACGTAGCTTTAACAATTTTTCAGTCATATCGCTACGATGTCTGCAGTGTGACAGTTTATAGTGATGTCTAGTGCTGGGGCATCATGCCGCAGACATGTGGCATGATGTCCCACCCAGTCACATTATCTTGACACCAGGCCGACCAATCCTAACACTAACCTCTTAATGCTGAGCGCCAAGCAAGGCAGCAGTTAGTACCATTTTTATAAGTCTTTGGTATGACTCAGCCGGAGATCGAACCCACAACCTCCCGCATCCGAGGCGGATGCTCTAACCACTAGGCCACCAAAGCGGTCTCCTGGAATAAGGAAGAAGCTTATTGACATTGTGATACAAAAGGTCAGAGATCAAGGTCACTATGACTGAAAGAAGAAAAATACTTTTTACATAATAGTTTTAATTCTAGACTATGTACCATGACCAAAGCTCATGAAGGATATGCACTTATGGCATGGAAAAGGACTTGGTTTTGGAGCTTACAGTTCAGCATTATAAAATATTATGATTTATAACACACAATGCTATTTGTGTCATCATTTCTTCTTTCTTTAAGTACCAATCATAATACCTTAGGAGATCTACTGCTACCTCCCAAATCCAGCCCTCCCAGGTTAAAAACTTTTAGCTGAAAAGCTAAAAGCTATCTGCCCACCTAGGCAGCAGTCTGGCAGGGTGATCTTCCTTTGATAAATGGATTGGCACCAAATCCCAAGAATATATCATTTATTACTTCTTCTGCTTTTGTGAAGAGCATGTTCCAGGGTCATGAGAGATCTTGCAAAGGCCAGAATCGACTTGAAAGATATACCATTAAATGTTGGAGGAATTCTTTTCTTCTAAGGAATTAGTATACTCCATCTATATTCCAACTTTTTCTTTTGTTATGCTGATAAAGTACTGCCTTCAAGTTTACTGTTTTCTAACACTTTGTCATTGTCACACATTTAGGTACTTCACTGGGTGGCCTGTGTGACTTTGCATTAAGTTTGGGCTTTAATTATTTTTTATGTGCGTGCAAGTCTCTAGTGGTTGTAGAAAACTTAATATATGTGCAGTTCCACTATGAATGGGTACATACAGGTGAGTTTTCTATACCAAGACATTCTTAGCATCCAGGCACCAAGCTTCAGTGAATTTACTTGTAAGCCATCCTTGAGCCTTCCGACAGGTAGTATTGTAAATTATATTATACCTGGACACTTCATTGCCTTATTAGCTCATCTGCTATCACTAATTTCAAGGTCAAACATCATTTGGTATAGCTGTGCACCCACCCTGTGTTCAAAAACAGGTGCACTGAACTTACCTGTACAGGCCATCATCGATCTTTCCTACAGGTAGTATTGTAAATTGATTTGAAAAATATATTGATGCTTCATTGCCCTCATTAGGTTGTCTGCTAATACTAATTCATAGCTGTATATGTGACACTTTATTAATTTTACCTGTATAGAAAATCATTGGGCTTTTCCTAGCAGTGAAATTGTTTCATATTAGATATTGTCACACTGACTTTTAAGTATCTACTAACTGTGCTTCAGTTACTTTTTTGTGTAGGGTTTTTTGTATATAATATAGAAACTTGTTTATATTACTGTATATCTCTGGTTGGACAAGTACAGGTAAGCTTTCTATACATGATTTACTCAGTCGAGTATTGCTCCTGCATGTTAATAAAGGCAACCATTTGCCTTCCTACATGTAAGCTGTAACTAGAATTGATTTTTGTGTCTTCCTGTTTGTACATGTAAGTAAAGTAAGTGATGCTCCAGTGATTCTACCTGTACAGGAAGTAAAATTCACATGCCTATGGGTTATTTTGGCTCAAATTGATTATTTAGCATCCACTCTCTAAATGTTAATAGCTATGCTCTAATCTACCTGTATAGGTCATGTGCACCCTCTTTACAGGTAATTATCTTTGTGGGTAACTCTGCAAAGATTCTCACTTGCTCATAAAACAGACACTCACAACACTACATATATAGTGGGTCTTCTCTATTGTGTCTTGCAGATTTAGACCATAGGCAAGACTAGTGTGACAACCTCTCAACATGCATAGTTCCTCAGGTCATCATCCTGACATGTTGGACTTGCATATAATGGACGGAAGTCAATCATAAGTTGAGGGACGAATACATCTGATTGCATGCAAAGGCAGAGAGATGGAGATTAGCATCAGTTACAGTCTCTCTTATCACAATTATGGACTGGATCAAACATCCCATACCCTGTCCCAACCTCAAGAACTAACGATCTGGACAGCATCATGTCCATGTTCCTTTATAACTCAGATTGTAATAAGCCACAACCACAATTTGATCATACAACATCAGCCACAAATGAATTTGTCCAGATTCACGACTTGCATAGTGCTACTAAGCTCTTCAGGACAATGCCCAGTCTATCTTATTGCATTGTACCTCAAACACCTCCGGCTTATGATGTCCATTTTTGGGCCTCAATTTTCAAGAGATGTCTCTTCATGTCCATCAAACCAACACTACCATCCAGTAGACTTTCTTTAGTAACATGTTAGAAGTAATTGGACCTAACTCATAAGTGCTGCAAGTGTAGTGGGCCACCATCATTGACATTCTTTTTCATCTACTTCACAGTTAGTGCAGGAGACGTTGACTTCACTTCCTTCCTCTATAAATGATGATACTGGCATTCAAGTTCCCTCATCATTAATTCACTATAAACTGTCACACTGCAGACATCGTAGCGATATGACTGAAAAATTGTTAAAGCTACGTTAAAAATCATGATCACATCACATCACATCATCATTACTAGCTCCTACTTGGATAACAAGTCTCTGCCTTGCATGATTGAACTGAAATTCCAAACCCAATCTCATCGGATTTCTGTCCTCATTTCTCTAAATCGCCTACTGGGTCTACAGTTCTGACATGGAAGATTCTACTTTCAGTTGCTTCCACAATCAGAATCTTTATAGGTCACTACCAGGGGATTCATCATTATTGGTGATTCCTATAGACCTTGCCACCTTAGGTCTCAACTCTTTTTTTATTTTGTATAGCAAGGGAGAGAGCCTAGCAAACAGCCAAAGTACACTCTCACGATACAGAGACAAGTTACATGGATCAAACATCTGGTAACCCATCCCAACATAAAGAATGGGATGCCATTCTCCTAACACAGATGACCTACTTCCATTCTGACTGGATTAGGCCATATACAAAGGATTGTTGGACCCTTGGCCACAACATATCCATGATAGTTACATTATCAATTCAAGGCACCCACGAGTTTAGTAAATGGAATAAGCGGGGCATATTCATAGGATGGTCAACGTTATAACAGAGACACAACATCCTCTAACCATAATAGCAGGTATGAAATTACAATGGGTTGGAAGAAGTGGCAATGCTCTGTACCCCTACATCACAGACCAATCATTGCCCAAGGTGTGCTCACAACCTTCATCTTCTATTCACCATTTGAGTGATCAACTTGACAAAATTCGTAGCATACTACCATCTCTGTCAGTCTCAGGTACAGTGGAGAGATTTTCAAAGCTACCACAAAGGTTGCAGGGATGTCCCCAGAGTGCATGCCACTGGGAAACAATCCTACAACTATATGGAAGAGTCAGAGGGAGGTCGATCATTTTTGCCAGCATACTACGAGATCATCCCTATCTCAATGAAATATATACAGGCCCTCCATTCCCATTCTTATCACAGATCCTGGTGGGGAGGAGGCTGCAGTCTTTCGTGCCTGAATGGGGAAGTTTTACCATGATGTCATGGGGATTCAACAGTAGTTTCTGGGGACTCTGTATCACATTCAGTGCATGGTTTAAGCTTTTGGCCATAGCTCTTCCAGCTACAACACAGCACTTATCAGTTGATCTTCAGCTTAAGCATTTTCAATCAACTCTGTTATGCTTTTGGGTTTATGATGGAATACACCAATGGGTCCTCATGCTGTCCATTAAAAAGACTGCACAGTCAGTGTGGACTTGCAAAAGACATCAAACAATTTTCACAAGTTTTGTGATTCATCTAAAACAGGCTACAAACAACAGACCAGGGGTCATGCTACCAGGTGAAGTGGGCGACAAAGTTGCCTAAAATAAGTAAACTTCACCTTCTTCTGTTAGGAAAGCGAAAACGACTTCGCCCTGTGATTTTTTTTAGATGCTTTGACCGACCATATCTTTTTTACATGCCCCCTCGCCTTACCCAAGTTGTTGTGTTGTAGTGAAATGTGTTCATTAAGCCATCAGTAGCTAGGCCTAGTTTTGTTGTCAATTATGTTGACAAACAAACTCTTGCACATTCACAGGCATGTGTTTTGATAGCTGATTGACAATTAACCCTTTCCCTGAGTCAGTTAGCAACTATCACTGCCCGATTTCTGCATGTTAGCCTTAGTGATAAAAGCATACAAACTTGTGTTTTGAAACTTTAACAATAGTACACCACTCCCTCGATAACTCGCGCCCTGATAACTCGCGAACCCACTTATAACGTGGGTTCAGGCGTGGATCCCATTTTTTAAAACCAGAAATTACCCCAAAAATAGATCCCTATTTTATGAACTTTATGGAAATCGTGATCAAAATTAGCTACAAAAACTTTGATATATCGCTCGTTTTATCGTCGAAAATGGTAGATAGGACCTGGAAATTTTAATCAACATTATGAAATACCAAATTTAAAAATAAGTCATACAATTTTTTTACAATTTCTTTCCAAGTGACATTCCTCGCACACCGCAATTAACGATATGTAAGGAAATTTCGATCAATGAAAATGTCACTTACGCAGAGTGGAGGCAGTACTTTAATAAATAAATACAAATTAAATAATTTTTTATCAATTGAAATTTGTGTTCTAGTTCTATTGTCTAGTTTCTTTTAAGTGTAATCATCATACATGCAATGTGTCCTCTTGTAATTAAATGTAAAATGTGTCAGTCTACCGTAACAGCTATGTCCGCGAGCATTTCTCTGAGAACCTATTTAGGTGCCGACCGTGTTCTGATAACTGACTTGCAGAAGTATTTGTTGCATTGTTGCACTGAATTAAAAGCTGGCCTCCTTTATATTATCACGTTAATTATGTCTTTTGAATCAAATACTGGAGGTGAAATAAAAGAAAAGTTAAAAGGCACGAAAATCCTACAAACTTAAAATCTAGCTGCCCCGGTCGTATGTCGGGTGAACTTATTTCAGTTGATCAATTGAACACTGTTATAAATGTTATTGTGTATGTAACATAAACTACCTTAAATTAACCGACTCATTGGTAACTGTGATCAAAGATAGCACGGCAACCAAGCGAAAAGAATACTATACTTCGTAAAATAAAGAACTTGGTTTCCCAGATACGGACCATTGTGGGCAAGCGAGTTTCAGAGAATTCTTGAACTGGCACTTTGAGATATCCTCAAGAATGAAAAAAGGTTTCATTATTACTTCCAGTGAAATCACAATATCAATACTGTACTAATTGAACAGCACAAAAATTGAGATTCGACGTAGACGATTGTTCACAAAAATTTCGCTTGCTTTTTGAACAAAATGAATCTTGTTTGGTGGTGTATCAACAGTTAGTCTAGTTCCCTGCTCTTTTCACTCCCAATTTGGTAGGATACAATGCCATACCAATCCGGGAACCAGACTCATCAAGAAAACAAAAGGCAGTGACGTAATACACACATGTTTTTGTGTAAACGTAATGGTTGTTGAAACCAGTTGGGATGATCTTTCACATGTTGGACATTTTGAAAATAAATGTTATTTAAACAGAATAACGAACAACTTCATTAGAAAAAGTGCGTTGTTAAAAAATTATTATCGACGTGAATGTAAAATGAGGATTCAGTCATTAAACAGCAAAGTCCCCTAACACCGACACCCACCCACCCGCTGTTTTCTTGATGTCCAAGCGATTTTTTTCAATTTTTGGAGGTCCTTCGGTAACTTGTGCCCTCGCTTATAGCGCGGTATATGTTTGTGGACCCCGTTGTGCGCGAGTTATCGAGGGAGTGGTGTATGTAAATAAAATGGCAATTTGTGTTTTAAGAACAGAATTGGTGATCTGGATATTTTAACTGCTTCTTGTGCACTATTTCGTCATAAAATTAGTTTGAAACTGAAAGTGAACCAGTAACGGGGAAATATAACCCTTTTTGTGGAAGTACCAGTTTAAAGTTTATTAGATTGTCTGTTTTTGTAAATCATTACGCAAATGTATTTAGAAAAAAAGACAGTTTCATAGAAAGCAAAGCCTAGGTATCATGTTATTTGAGATTTAACTTTAAAATTATATAGGTCAGAAACATGTGGGACAATGCTATTTTGTGAAATTCACGAGAAGTGCTGTATAGTCAAAGTTATTTTCTGACTTGACACGTATTTGTGAAAATACGGAAAAAAGAAGTGCAGCTTTTTCATTTAACCAATGCCTAAAATTACTACAGGTATGTAGACAAATAAATAAACCATAAATTTCAAATCCTATTAATGCTATATAAAGTGAGCAGGAACATTACAAAAATCCCTAGTTCTAAAAATAGATGCACTCACATGTCTGTGTTGATTCATTTGGAAAGAAGGGTGTAGTTCATATATCAACTGTAAAGGAGCAATGTCTGTAATTTTATGCATTTTATTATGTATGAATAGTTAGGGTAATGTTTTATTCGCAACAAAGAAATTAGGGCAAACAGTATGATCTGAAGACACGTGTGCATTTGCCCTCATGTACATGGTACAGGGGTTGTTTCAAACGCTTTTAGACATCTTTCAGAGTGCCATTATTGTGAACTTTTAGAAAGTATTTTTAAAAAAATTGATTAAGGTTAGTTGATTAAGCATTTTACCAACTTGCAATTACAACAATGTAATCTGGTTACTCAGTTAAAATTTGTTACAATGTAGTTTCTATTATTCTCTTTTTAAGTCATATGACCAAAATAACTCAAAATTTTCTGCTTGAAAATAAACTATTGCATAAATCCAATGCTGAATGCAAATATGAATACTGGATTATAGAGGGCATAATTCAAATAAGAAAACACACACACACACAGATATATATATATTGTATTTCTTGCTTTGCGTCCACTTCTCCCTGTTAAGCACTCACTTCTCCCTGTTCTGTCCAAAAGGAGAAGTCATTTCTCCATAAAATTTAAGTCTAGCTTGACCCCTGCAAACTAATTATATTTTGGAGCAAGACATGATTTATGTGTTACTTTTCTTTCATTTTCAATCTCTTGTCAACAAGAACATCTTAGACCTCATACCCTTTCAAGATTTGGCCGACTAGGTCTGGACTCGATGTTCGAGTAAGAAGAATGTGTTCTTGGGAAAAGAGATTTGAATTCATCCACAGGTAAGTTTTATGTCTCTTTGGAGCAATCAGTCTGATAGAGTGTTCAATTGCCAGCAGAGATTTGCTCATTACAGTAGCCAATGTCTTAGTCCTTGGTTACTTTTTGGTCTCTCATAACAGTGGTTCGGTGGTCCAAGTGGAGACTGACCTTTGACAATTGGACTAACTCTCTCAATGGGCAACCATTCGAGGTTGCATCACAAAGGCACTTCAAACTTGAATCAGCAGTACATCGTATAAGATTCTGTCAGCCAGGTCTGGACTCTATGTTCAAGTAAGAAGAATGTGTTTCCTGGGAAAGAGATTTGAATTCATGCAATGGTAAGTTCTTTGCCTCTACTAAGAGCAATCCTTCTGCAAGAGTATTCATTTGCCGGCCAAGTTTTGCTCATTCTGGCAGCAGATTTCTTAGTCCTTGGTTGCATTTCAGGCTCTCATAACAGTGGTTATTTGGCCCAAGTGGAGACCAAATCTTGACAATTTGACCAGCTCTCTCAATCGGCAACCATTCAAGGTTGCATCACAAAACCTACCAGGCCCAAGCATCAAAAAGACACTTTGGATTCGCATCAGCAATACCTCTGCAGACACATCCTCCAGCATGATTAACATGGATGTGAACACAGAGGGCTGGTGGGAGCAAGTCTACTACCTTCTTTGGATTGACATATTAAGTGTGTGGCCCTCTCAGGATCATTATTTTTAATCTCCACATCAAAATGGACACCATATTTTGAAAGCCTGTTATTGGTGGGCTGGTGACCTAGAGTTCTTATTCTGCCCAATAACTTCATTGTGGTGACTGAACTCAAACAGCAAAGCAGAACAAGTACCTGGATCTTTGCATTATTGTTGGGATTTTCTAAAATGGTGTCCTCAGTGACAATCCAGGTTTCACTTTGACATCTGGGGTGGCTAATATATAGGCAGACTCATTTTTCTGCAAGCAGGAATTCATACAAATGCAATGACCTTTTCATCCCTCAGTTCATATGATACATGCTCAATGGGATTGACTTACAGTGGATATTAGTGACAAGGTGGAATGCCAACCTTTGTCATACCTATCCTTGGCCCAAAGGCCTGGTTATTACTGCTTCCTATACTTTGGAATGACTGAATGTATATATGTTTGACACCTTGGATTCTGAACATGATACAGGAACCAAAGGTAAGTGTCTCTTCATCCTGATTACTCAACTACAATAGGGAATACAGGAGCAACCAGGTCAATATAGGAAGGCAATGAAATATAATCTCAGTGGTTGACATCAGAGTAATTGTTTCCAATGGAGACATCCAAAGCACAATAGCTAACTGTCTAGGCTCTTCAATGAGAAACAATTAGCACCCATCACAGTTAAAAGTTTACTGTTCCACGATTAGCTAGCACACTATGCTGTCATAGAAGAGAATATATTACACAAATCAAAGACCTGTCTGATCTTCTGTTCATTTGGATTTCACCTGGCTAAAGGCACTGGCCTCCTTCCCAAGTGGACTTTCCATGGGGATTAACCTAGCAGAACAATACACCAATTGAACTGCTCTCAAGAGCTTAATTAGTTCACCTATCATACAAGTCCTGCCTCCTCACTACTTTGGCAGGCGGTATGCAAAATCAGCAACACATTTCTTGGTGGACTTGTCTACTTATATTTCCAGCATGATGGATAAATATCACTCATGAAGCCCCCTACTTGAAAGGGCATCATTGACCCACCTTGCTTACAAGACCTGTTTCCTCATTTGCATTAGCTACAAAAGGCAGAATCAGCAAAATATATGCCTTATCAGTAGACCCAAATTATATGCAGTTCCAACAAGACAGGTCAGTTTCACTTATCATGGTACCCTCTTTCACTGCCAAGAACAGGCTCCCATCCATGGGTAACCAGATTTTTGTAATGAAATAACTGGACATTTCAGCTCAAGATCCAGTACAAACTTTGAAATGGTATCTTAAAATCACAGAGCTTGTTGCATTGAGGGAAATTACACTTATTTGTACCTCTTTGACAAGAACAGGAAGATATATCAGCACAGACCTTTCATCCTGGATTAAAAGGGTTATTCACTCAGATAAATTTATTATGCATTTTGGCTCACAAGGTTAGAGAGTTGCCACAAGAATAGCTTTTGGATGGAACTGTTCTCTAACATACATTATCCAGGCCATGGGATGGAGATCAGAGTCGACGTTCTCCAGTTTTTATCTGAGAGATCTTTCATCCTAAAGGACTCAGCTATATCTCATAAGATCTATAGCCAGTGCACAACAAGTCACCTTTCCAGGTCATTCAATAGTTTCATAAGACACAGCTTCATCACTTATGCTGGATTTGCATGAGGGATAATTTTCAATATTTGGAAGCTGCTCCCCAACAGATGGAGTCTTCTCCAGTTGGGTTATCTAGAAGCTGTCTTATATACCTTAGGGGACTGGAGATGGCCTCTTATCTATTCTAGATATTATGATTGGGTAATGTATTTAAAGAAGAAATCAATTTTTCTTGTAAATATGTTTCTTTGAGAATACCTACCCAATCATAATACACATACACCTTCCCAGCCTCCCAAAAGTTACATCCATATAGAGAGCATGTCTTCTGCTCCAGGAGTAACTTAGATATCCTTGGGATTTGGTGCCAATCCCTATACCAAGGGGAGATCATTCTGCCCAACTGCCACCTAGGTGGGCACAAAACTTAGCTTTTTAGCTAAATGTTTTTAACCAGTGAGGGCTGGATTTGTGAGGTAGTAGTAGTTCTCCTAAGCTATTATGATTGGGTAAGTATTCTTGAAGAAACATTTTACTAGAAAAAATTTGTTTCTTTGCAATTTAATTTTGCTAATTTTCATGACAAGCTTCTTAAAAATTACATTTTTAAAGAATCAATGTCAGCTGTACATTTCTTTAAAAAAAATATCCCATTAGATGGAAAGCTTTAATGTCAAGGTAAGTCACATTGAAAGCCTATGACATACATTGCTGTTCCCACTGTACAGTGCCAACTGTCTCGTCAGGAGTCCAGTATGTGTATGATCAATGGTTATAATGGCAGGGCATGAACTGAGTATATAAAAGGGTTGGAAGATTATTTGATTTCAGGCTGACTCAATCCTTTATATCAATTTGATTTTCAGTATTACACCATTGAGCCCCATGATGACTCAACTGTAATGTACAGCACTGGGAATATCAATACATGCTTTGTTCAAAGATGCTTAATAATGGGGGAACACATCGGTTGATAAATTCCACTCTGTGCAATATTGATATTTGAACACTAGAGGATCCTGCCCACTGTTTGACCAGTGTCTGTATACTGTTCCGGTATTTACAAGCATACTCATTTGGAGACATTGTATACACCCTTTTGTGTTTTCTATCAAATTCAACTCTGTAGCACTCATGGTATTATTTGAATAATTGTAAATAAGCTGCTTGTAATACATACATGTACATGTTTGATTCAGGACCTCATAAAAATAAGAAAGACATATATTGTGATGGCCTAATGTTTCTGACTGGTCAAATTGGGATGAAATATTTTCTATAGTTGTCTTTCTTGGTTAAAAAGACAATATATAGTCACTGTGACTGGAGTCTTCACACAATATCAATAGTCCTGTATCACAGATCTGAACTACTATTTACAAATAACTTCCACTTAGGTGTGTTGAAACAGCTTCTCTATTTTGGGGTCAAAGGTCAGTGTCACAGTAACTTAATAACAACAATAGTTTCAGCACTATAACATTAGGCCTACATCACAGACCTAGACCAAACAGAATGAATTGATTGCACATTGGGTAAGGAAGAAGCCTATCAACATTGGATTCAAAAGATCGAACGCCAAGGTCACTGACTGACAAAAACAAAAATGGTTCCCAACTATAACATCAATTATGTGTCTCAGACAAGGACAAACATTGTGGATAGATTGCACATTGGGTAAAAAGATGATGCAACATGTTTGATTCAGGACCTCATAAAAATGGCCTAGTGTTTCTAACTGGTCAAATTGGGGTGAAAATGTTTATATATTTGTCTTTCTTGTTAAAAAAAGACAAGAAAAAAAGACAATATATAGTCATCTAAACTACATTATAGCACAACATATTTGAATTTTGAATCAGACCAGGAACAGCAGATTTTCTTATTTTCATTTCAGTGGTATTCCACACAATTCATCAAAAGAAAACAAACATGAGGACTTAAGTCAGATTGGCAGTACTGCTGTGATGACAAAAAACTGGGAGAAGATGATCTCAAATACTACAGATTTGCCCATATCACAGTCTTCAATAGGAAACTCTGAGCAAGTGGTGCAGAGAAGACAAAGTACGAAAGACAAATCTGATTCACATAAGTTAGAAAGTTACGGTCAAAATGGTAATCAAAAACACCATCTTAGTGGTCCCTATGACAAGCCTTGGTCTTCCTATCTATCTGTTATCAGTGGAACTGAAGATCCTTCATCCTCTTCAAATGGAGCATCAGCAGACACAGAGGCTTCAAATACCCAACAGAGAAATGACCCAAATGATGAGATGAATTGTGTTAGTATGGGATGGTCAAATGATAAAGTGGAAGAAGATGATTTAGCTGACAAAATAGAAGATGATGGCAAATATTCCCAGAAGACAATCTCAGAGCCCCATGTCCCTAATTCTTGCAGTGATCAGGCCCAAATAAATTCCATGGCAGTTCAAAGAAAAGAGTCACCAACAGAAGAAAAGGATTTTGATAAAAGTGAACCAGAAGCTGACATTGTTCAAATGAGGAGATCCAGAACCATTGTCAAAGTGCACAGGGATGGTTCTGTCAGCAATGTAGAAGATGCTGATAGATACAGTCAGGAGCCAGTCATGAGGTCACAATCAAGAGATGTTTCCAAGTTACAGAGGCAGGCTAGTGAAGATAGCAGAGGGACTGCTGAATCATCTAAGGACTATACCTCACAGTATGCCATTGTAAACCATAAGCCTGAAGCAATTCCAGTGGAGGCACTGGATCAAAGACCTTCAGTTGATTCTCAGTCTGACTTAGTACAGGAGGCAAGTGAGGTTAAGGGGACAACCTTGCTAACTACTGAGGCCAATACCTCAGCATCATTAACAGTAAATAGAGGGGAGCCAAATACACTTCTAGTAGCATTGCTCACGGAAAGTGCAGTACGCCTTAAAGAGATCAAAAAGTTCAAGCCATATGCCCTAAAAGAGTTGAAGATTTTCCTAGAAAATAACTGTGACTTGGTCTATTTGAATCTTAATGTGGAAAGAAACAGCACTGCAAAGTCTGGAATGGAGGCATTAAAAGAGTTTTTGGAGGGAATTTAAATAATGCTAAATGTGCTATAAATGCATTCTTTTTTTGTTTTGTCTTGCACTTCAGAATTTAAACTGAGAATACGCAGTGAAACTTCCATAAACTTGCCCTTCTGTAATGCATCTCCCTCTCTAGAATGTATTGTCAATTTGACCTTATTAATGCTGTTCAAGTACTAATCAAGACTTTTGTATACTGGTACCAAAAGTGTCAAGTTGAGTGAAAGTTTTAATGCATGTAGGATTCACATATTTGGCTTTCTTTCTTTCTATTAAATTATTTAAAATTGAAAATTCATAATTCATATGTAATTCTTATTTGGAAATTTGTATTTCATATGTAACTTTTAGAAAACTGCCCAGTTTCAAAGGGTACAAAAATAGTTGCTGTTACTCTCTGTTCATTTCATTACTTTGTTTTACACATATCTCATGATAAGATTGCCATCTGGTTATAATTACATTTAGTCAGGTATCTTTTTGAACGGATACTTTGTATGTAAAAGAGTTTTATGTTTGTTTTAATTCATGGGTGCAATTCTTTATTTACAATGCAACTTGAGAAATTGTAATCCAAAAAACTATTTCAGCCAGAATCTGTAGCCTTTACTGGAGCCTTTTGGGTTTCTATGTTCCCACCATACACATGTTTTGATTAGTACTGCATACGGCAAAGAGGCAAGGTCATGACTGCAAGGTCATATGTGCTTTGAAGACATCTATCTATGAATATCTTGTGTCTTAAACCTGATAGTTAGGGGATGTAAATTTGACTTTCTTGGTTGAATTCCTAGACTGAATTGATGGAAGTCAAATGAATAAAGTATTTCAGGGATATTTTTCATCTGTCCTTTGTAATGAACAAATTCAGTTACTGTTATTTTAATATTGTATACATTATTTTAATATTTTATACATTATGCAAAGTTATATAGCCAATAATCCTATCAAAGGAAAACAGAATATATTTACACATAGTCAGTATCTTTATCTGAACAACCAATTCATGTTTATTATGATCATAATGTAATTTTCCTCTACATTTTAATGTATACCACATATATATATATATATATATATATATATATATATATATATATATATATATATATATATATATATATATATATATATATATATATATATATATACACAGTTTAATCAAATGTATAGTATATCTTGCATAAATATATTTTCCTGTAAGGAGTACTTTAACTATACAGGTGTTACTGGGTAATATTTTTATATACATGTATGTGAAAAATGTTGTGGAAAAATTGTTTTCTTGTCTTCAGAATAAAATAAATTTAGAGATTATTGAAAAATGTTGGTGAAGATATGCAGTACATTAGTAAAAATTTTTGTTTCCATTACTAAAAGTCAACAATGTCATTGTCATCAACATCTCCACTTTGTAACATGGAAAAATCTATCGTATATAATAATGACTTTATTTAAAGAGGGTAACACAGCTGAAGAACTAATCTACCTTGAGGCCCTCATACAAAAGAATTTACTTAATTTAACTGTATCTCTGAAGCCACTGTATATATTGGGTTTGGAAGAAGGAAATACAGTGGGCATTTCTAATCCCAACTAGAATATTATTCCAGAGCAAAGTTTCAGAGTATTGGAAACTTTTTTTGAATAATTCCTTATTTCATTTGGGAATTTTATACTGTTTGCTAGATATGGATCACAGGTGGGGAGTATTACCAGGTAGCCTATACTGGAATAGTGATTGTAAATATTAAGGAGTACTATTATTGGATATCTTGTACATCAATTTGGCTTTTCTCAAATGGATTCGGTCTTTAATAGGTTTTATTTTTAACTTACCAGCTAAATTTTCCTTGCTTTCTTTCTGGATTGATATTAGTCCAAATGCTCTTGTGAAGTTGTGCTAGCTTTGCTATGTTTGCTTATAAGTCAAGTCCAATTGCCAACTGCACAGACCCAGATCCACATAATGTTCTGGCTGTTCTAGGTCTGTGCAGTTTGCTAGGAGTAATTAGTTGAACAAACAACACAGACCCTGATCTGCAGGCATATTATGCACCAGCAGATTAGGATCTTTGTTGTTTTACAGTTTGCCTCAACTTACAATCGAGTACATATGGTAGTTTCTTGAATCAGTTTTTAACTTCTAATTAAATTCAGTCATTGCAGGATATAATTCATAAAAACCTTTTATCTGCTAGAAATTCAACAGCTGGGTTTTCAGATTGTGTATCATGTCACATTTATTATCATAATTCAACTCTGCAAATGATGGTATCAGGCACTGAAATAAGCACATTTTGGAAACATTTCGCAGATATAATTAGTACCAATAAAGATGCTAAGAACTGATACAGGTTTTCAAAATGATGATACAGCAGATTATTATTATTATTATTATTATTATCATTATTATTTGTAGTAGTAGTAGTAGTAGTTATTGTCATGGACAAATTTCTGTGCTTTTGGTTTTGTGATTTTGGCTACCTTTTCATGATACTTGGAAATTTAAGTGTAAAAAATAGGGGAATACCATAAAAAGCCCATAACATTCGAAAATTGTTGCTTTCTGTTTTAATACTAATGAAAATTAATTTTCTGACAGTGTTGATGTATAATAATTATTACAGCAGAAAGCAAGACTTGTCTATGCAGATAGTGGTAAAGGGACCATATTGTTGTCGTCCATTGTCTATAATGCAAATAAAAATTGTATATTTTTATAAAAAAAATCTATTGAACTGATGGCACCTAAAGTAGTACATATTTCTTGCACTTATGTAGCAATATCTGTCTTTTTTTTACATTTATCCAGCAAGGTGTACTGAAGGATCTGTTTTTTCACATTTATGATATGTATGAAAACTTATTGTGGTTTATGCGATTTCTTGAAATTTTAAGAGAATTTACCATATATGTTCACTTGTAATTTGAATCCAGCTGCAAACTCCATCTCATAATGAGCCTGCAGATCAGGTTGTATGTTTGTTCAACAGATTACAACTAACAAACTGCACAGATCCAGATCTGCCGGCACATTATGTGATGACAGATCTGGGTCTGTGCAGTTTGCAGTTAGTGTGTTAAGAGATATGACAGTATTTGTTGTTGAGCCTTGGTGGCTCACTTGTTAGTGTGCTGGATATGAGACAAGAAGGGTGTGGTGGGTTTCAATCATGCCTATGGATTAGCTTGGATCACCTGCTGTGGTTTATCTCTGGGCCAGGTATGTTACCCTCTTTGCCTTATCTTGACAGCTTCAGGAAGTGAAAACAAGTATATGAAAATTTTAATGAAATAAAGGAAATTGTTGCAGTCATTGGTTATTATGTTGCTTTACAAGGAAACATTTAGGCACCAATGGGCAGTAACCTTTGACACCCTGTTATAATTATTTAATATTTGAACCTGAGAAACTAGCAGTCAGTTATTACTTTCGTGCATATGGAATCACAACCCCATTAAAAGTATAACTGCCAAATTAAATTAACAAAAATCTGTTGCTGTAATTAAAACAACATTACATAAGATTCAGTATTTTCCATGGTTATGCAGTGTTTTGACATTGTCATAAATGTTTGAAAACTCCTTCCTGATCCATTGAAATCATAATATATGAATTTGTTAAGATAATTTTCTTTTTTAAATGTTTTGTAATATAGATCTTTTGACATTAATTACAGTCAAACCCGTCCTAACAGTCACCTTTACTCATTGATCACCTGCTCACAACAGCTCTTCTGATCCTTCCCCAAAAGCAAATTTCCTGTATAAATGTCCTGTATGGAACAGGCATCTGCTTTCCACAAACAGCATCCAGGTATTTCCTAAGCAAATGGGGCTCTTTTCCCACCTTATGCAGTCACTGGCACATGTCTGCAGTGAATGCTCAGTCTATGCAACTAAATTTTTGCTTCATGAGGAAGGCATTTCTAAATAAAGGAATATCGTGAGAATTGATGTGCAAACATTTCTTATCTCACTTTGTACTGCATACTCAAGTCAACTTGAAAGTGTAACTCAAAGGTGTCAGTATGTCAGATTTTAAAGTGAGGCAGTTTTTATCAGCAGAGTGTCAAAGCAATTTATGTGGTGGGTGCTGGAAAAAGTAATGTTATCACAGCAGAAATGGAAGTTGCCTTTTATGCCAGTGTGACAGATAAAGTTTGATATCTTCATCTATTTGCCTCTGAAATAAAGCTATCTCTAAAAGAAAAAAGTTCATTTTTGAGAAGAGATATAAGTTATATCCCTTTTCATTAGGTCAGAGGTCATTCATTATTTCAAACTTGTATGTAAAGGCAGGTAAGTGTTCAATTCATGAATCACAAAGATAGCCATAAATGACTAATTTTGATTCCCTTTTCATCACCAGTGGCTGAGTGGTCCAATGTATTTGCCTTTACCGGCCACTGCCATCTCACCTTGGTCCATGTGGGTTCAAGTTGTGGGCTGGGCCTACGTGGGTATGTGAAAAAGCTACTAGTAGCTTCCCATGGGTTGGTGGTTTTTACCAGTGTTTTCACTGGTTTCTTCCTCCACCAGTTATACTGGCCACCATATATAGCCTATCTTGCATTGATAAATGGCATTAAACCAAAAACATATGTTTATCATGGGCTTCTCACAAAAGCTGATGGTATTTTGATATCAATTAGTTGAGCAACCAGCTATTGCTAGATATTGCTTTAAAGAGTGAACAGCTGTATCCAAGCCTAATTTGTATAAGTTGGATTACCAAAGAGTCAGTCCTCTTCTTATAGTCATATGTAAGGTGTCCCTCAGTAGTGACATTATAGTTTTCTTATGGTTTAAAAAGAAAGATTAGATCAGTGATTGTTTTTAAGTCAGTGATGATTTCATTTATAGGATGGATTAAAGTGAGCAGGATGCAGTAATCTTGTGTGAAACATAAATTTGGGAGAGAACAATATATGGTACACATATTTTATGATTTTATTGAATAGTGCACATAAAACAATCTTGATAATAATAATAATAATGATGATGATGATGATGTTCAATGTATGGTGTTAGTTCAAAAACCAATGCTAAAAGGTAAACCTGCATACAGAGGTCATCTGTGTATAAAGGCCAGTTTTACCATTTTCCATGGTGGTCACTGTTGCCAGTTTTGATTGTACCTTGTAAAGTCTGATGTACAACTTAAATTTAAAGTGCATTTCATGGTTATTGTTGCCTTTTAAATAGTTCAGAACTTTTCTTTAAAAAACAGTACTGTAACAATGGAGTTTATTTTGAGGTAACAAACAAAGAACATGCTGATGGTAAGCAGATAAAATGAATTTTAATTGATTACTGATAACTTTGTAGAGTTGTGACTAATATGGATAGGTGAGGTGTCTGAAGTCTTACATCTACAGTAATCATATCTGACTCTTTTGGTACTGGAATAAAATAAAACAACATACTCTCTGTAAAGTTATAAAACTAGATCATACCATTTCCTGTCTACAAAAATATTTACCTAAACACACTGAGAATTTTTAAAATGTTATTGTAATTGTAATTTTTTAAACATATGGCCTTTGACTTTCTGCCAGTAACTACAGGTCATCATTAGTGCAACATTGTTTTGTAAATTTTAACCCAGACATACTACACCCTATTGCAGATAGTCATCATAAGGACAACATGGTTTTGTGAATATACATGGAGAGGTTTAGGAAGAGACTTGGTAAGGAACAGATGGATGAATGAATAGATAAACAGATGGACAGTATGATAATCCTGAAGGCATTATGTTTTAGTGTCCATTAATAAATCCATTATTCCATCTATCTATCCACTTGTTCCTGTGTCATTTCTACACATTAGCTAAGGTTCTCCATCATTTACTGTTACCAGACTTTGTAGATAGCATGCACTTGGGAATGTGGGAACCAAAGATCAAGATCATTACAAGTGGGAAAAAAATTGGTTTCTGTACAACAACACCAGTTCTTCATCACAGACCTGAACTAGAAATTGGGAATGTCTTGCACTTGTGATAAGAAAGCTGTTAATTTTGGGGTCAAAAATGTTGAAGGTTATGGTCACAGACTGAAAAATTAAATGTGTTTTGCCCAGCAATGTCAGTTCTTGATCATGTACCATCACCAAAGTTTGTGGATGGCTTACATTTTGGGTAAGAAAGAAGTCTATTGATTTGAGAATCCATATGTCAAAGAACAAGGTCACTGACTGAAAGAAGAAAAATGTTTTACATCATTTTAGTTCTAGCCATATATCTTGACCAAAGTTGATGGAATGCATGCATGTAAGGCATGGAAGAGGTCTATTATATTTTATGGTCAAAAGCACAGAGATATAGTAATGGACAGATGAAGGATCGGAAAATCTGCTACATTTGTTTTTAATTGTGGGCAAAATGACTGTACAATTAAAAAAATTGTTATTCATTATCTTGCCCTTTCAGCAGAAAAAAGGATTTGTCTCTGCAAACTGCGTCAGATTAAAGTGACATACTTTTTTACAATTGTTCGTTATCAATGATGGAAATTGAACATTTAGAAATTTTGAACACATGGTTTAACATTTTAAACCAACAGCAAATCAGATTTAAGCTGTTTATAATACTACAGCTTCCAATATATATATATATATATATATATATATATATATATATATATATATAAGAAATGTACATCAAGATAATTATATATTTGTATATTTTCAATATTATCTTTTTTACAGTTTTCATTTATGTATTAATTTGGATGATATTTACCTTTCTTGTACTTATATAAAATGTGTGTATGACAGATGTGTAAAATAAAATAACAATTTCTGAACCATTTTAATCTTAACTTCCATTGATTAGTTTGTAATCTCTTATATCTATTGTACATTTCCATTCTCGACTGATTCCACATTCACTGTCCTTCACCCAACCATGGAGCTGTGGGGACAGTCTTTCTCCAACCTGCAATGCAGCTGAATCTTAGGTACACAAACAGCCTTTCAATATTTTAATAGACCAGAAGAGTTTATGTCATTGCCAGTTGTTTGTCATCCATACATTAGCACAACTTTGTTAGTCTTGAAAATCATGTTATCACTGCTCCTTCTGGATGGATGGTCACACTGATGTGGGGTCTTCACCAAAAGACTTCTCATGATATCGAGTTGGTCCTAAATGAAAATGGAGCCAATCTGATATACACCATTACTGCCACAGCAGCCATCGTAAAAGTATAATGATCACTACTCCTTCTGAACAGCAAATTATATCAACATGGAGTTTTCATTAGAAGACTTATGGTGTTGATCCCATATGTGTTGATCCTATATCGGAGTTTTAGCTGCACTATCTTGTGAATATGAAAACACAAACTGGCATAAATGGATTTTTATCAATTCCAGTTTGTGGATGACTCTGATGTATAGCTTGAATAATACCACTTTGTTTTCTTCACAAAATATTATTTATAGATTTAGAAAAACTTGACATGTGAACATGCTAAGTCAGACATAGCATACAAAAATATTTTTGTTGCCAAATTTGCTACATTGGAGTTTCTAAAAAATATCAGGGATGGTTCCAGTGCTTAGCAGTCAAAGAGGAGAAGCAGTCTGACATTAGATTTCTTTATATTCCTTAAGTCAGTAGAAAGTCAGACTCTTTCAAGGGGGGCCCCGAGTGGCCGAGTGGTCTAAAGCGCTCACCGTTACGGATCACTGCCATCTCACCTCTGTCTGCGTGAGTTCGAGTCCCAGGCTCGGCTGACGTTGGTATGTGAGAAAGCCTGCCAGTAGCTTCTCGTGGGTCGGTGGTTCTTCCCGGGGTTTTCCAGGGTTCTTCCTCCACCAATTATAACTGGCCGCCATGTATAGCCTATCTTGTGCTGAAAAATGGCGTTAAACTCTACAACAACAACAACAACAACAACTCTTTCAAGGATTCTGCACTTTGATATATTTGCCAAGATTACCATCACATGAAGATGCACACATGCTTCAACTGAGACTCAAACAGTGTTTGTCCAAACTTAGTTCACTTGGCCATAAGACCAAGTGAGCTTATTGTATGCCCCTGTGTCCATTGTGCATTATGCATCAATCAACTTTTATGGTTTTAAACTAAAAGGACACTGGACCAATTTAACCTAACTTGGCAGAGCATAAAGGACTCAAGATGAACAAATGATGCTGATCAGCCATCAAAAATGGCTGTCACTGCTAAAGGGCCGTTGAACAACTTCTGAAAAACTGCTCTCCAGAATTTGACCAAATTTGACAGAAAGCATCACCACATAGAGGTCTATCAAGTTTACATACATGATTTAAATCTGTCATTTTCTTCTCAAAAACCTCTCCAGAATTTGGCTAAATTTCACTGAAAGCATTCTGACATGAAGGACTTTTAAGTATGTATAAATTATGAAAGCATTCTGACGTGAAGGACTTTTAAGTATGTATAAATTATGAAAGGATTCTAACATGATGGACTTTTAAGTATGTATAAATTATGAAAGCATTCTGACATGAAGGACTTTTAAGTATGTAAAAATTATGAAAGCATTCTGACATGACAAACTTCTAGATATGTATAAATAATAAAAAAAATTACTTCTAAAATAAACTTGTTAACAGAAATGTGAGAAACTTTGAAACAACTGTTTTAATATTAGTTATGTGTTATCTGTCACATATTGTTTAGATTATACTTTATGCATTGAAAAAACCATCTGTACAAGGTGCACCATCCTCCTGTTAGAGAAGTTCTTAGAACATGTTCATCAATCCCAACTGACTCCATGACATAGACCCATGCACAATAGCACATTTTCAGACTTTTCATGACAAGACTTATTGTCAACATGGGAAAATTCTCACTTGAGGAAAATTTACATTTCAGTGATGGTTTATAGCTGTGAAGGAACTTATATGTATATTCCTCTAAATTAGCATTCATTATCCCTCAGTCTGTTCCTTATCAAAAAGTTCTTTTGATAGCCGAGAGTGATAATTTTCAGGGTTTGTGGTCCTGACAAACCCCCTACCCTTGCTTATCATCATGGGTTTGGTATTTATCTTGTACAAAACAAAAATGTTGAGAATACAAGCCAATGAAATTCACTTAAAATATTTTCCATATATGTTTTCACTTTAAGTGTTTACACTTTGCTGGGCGTAAATGTTTCCATCATCATAAAGCAGCGTGCGTCGTTAATACCTGTTTAATCTCCTAGATTACATTAGTAGAGATTACATGTTCCTCTAGTCATTATTTGTGGCATAAAAATTAAATCATAGGTGATGTTCAATTACCACTTTTTACACCTTAGTAATACTAGAGATTTTCAGTTAGTAAGTATTATAGATAACAACATGCCTACCGCAGCCATTGTTGTTATTAAGCATCATTATTGTATGTGATCAACAAATTTCTTTTTCAAAAATTTTCTGTTTCACAATGTTACAAAGTGTGGGTCAATATGGGCATAAAATGACCCCCAAGTTATACCCACACCACATCTTTTGTGCACAAAGTGTATACATATGGGTGTCCAACTAGCTGTTTATGGTCCATCAGTATCTGGAACCTCACCCTAAACAGATATACTTTAAAAGGGAGGAAGGGAGCAGTGTCTTCTCTCTCACTCTCTCTCTCTCTCAATCCCAAGGATCTCAAGACTGTATCAGTGAAAACTGGGACTGAGTGCATCCCCTCCTAAAAAAGAAGAGGGAGGGACAGCACCTTCCCAGAGAGAAACTGTTACCTCCCTTAGGGAGGAAAAAACTTCTCAGTTGGATACTGGAATCAAGTGAGTTCCCCCAATTAAAAGAGGGAGGATCAGCACCTTCCCAGATAACAAGTGTCTTCTAAGATGAAGGAAGCAGAATCATTAACGTATGTAATCTCAATGGCAGGATTGCAACCACAGGAGGGACAGGCATCACTTTCCTTCCTTAGTGGAGGAGGGTCAACATTCTCCCAGTACCGATGCCTTTTCACACTGTTGAGCCATCTGTACAACCCCAAAAGGGATATGTAGCATTCCAGCTCTTGTAGTTATGGGGAGAACTCTCTCACACATCTGAATTGGCATTGGGTTCAATTAACAGGTCATTGACTGGTCACCAATCACTAAGTAACGATCAGCAATCATTCACCACTGATCGCTAGTCATGATAACAGTCACCAGACAACAACCACCATCAAGATATCAGTCACTGGGAATACACCAATCACTGAGCACCAGCCATTTGGCATCGGTTAAACTTATACGAGTTGCTGGTGAAAGGGATTGAACCAATATATCACCCTTTCCCATGTTTCCATTCAATCTCTGAGATTTCCCTTATCATTCTGCAGCACCATGGATGGCTGCTATATGGCCCCCAAGCAATACTGGTGTTTAGTGACAGAGATCCCCACCTTCTGCTCAGGAGGGAGCATATCATCAGGACAGGGTTGGACTCACTTCCCCTAAAAAACCTAGGAGGGACGAGAAATGTTGCCATCCTTCAGAAAAGGCATTAACAAGGGACAGTCCAGACATGCCCCATGAGGAGTCGCAAGATATTGATGTCCCCATGACCAAGTCTTTCCCAAGGAAGGATTATCCCACTTCTAACAGTCAAGGCAGAATCAGGACAATGATGTGTTGTATTGGGAGTTTCTCATGAACTTGCTGAGAGTGAGAAGGAGTTTTCACCCTCCCTTCTTAGGGTCTCCATCCCCTTTCTACCAGATGTCTCAAGTGGTTTAATAGGAAGAAACATTTGACAAAGCAGTAAACAAAATTATCTATCTGACTGTTGCAAACTTTTAATTAATTAATTTAATTATGTAATACTTACCTATCACTATTAGATGCCCTTCTCCCACCTAAATGTGATTTTCTTCATTCCGGGAAAAGAATGAGGATGTGGTATAGCAGCAGAGAGGGGGAACAGACCAGAATTTCAGACCAAAATTAAGCTTCCTACGATGGGTGAAAAAATACAAGCGTCATTAACACTAAATCAAGGATGGTAAATAGACCAGAATTTCAGACTGAAATAAAGCTTCCTACAATGGGAGAAAAAATACAAGTGTCACTGAGATTTCTAATTGGGTTTTTTTTGTGTGCGTCAAATATATTTATTTGGGTGACCCCCTCATGGGTGTAAAAAAAAGTAATTGGTCTCTAAGCCAAAAAATTTATCGAGACCTACACAATATCATGACCGAGGATCATGTAAATTTATTGTGATAAGTCCATGAGGAATCACTTGAGCACGTGAAAAGAAGTTTCTAAATTTAATCATGTCCATGTCCCCTGAACACCAAGTCTGATGAATGTTTCGCAGAGTATGTGTATCGACTCCATTAAAGACAATCAGAAGATTGCAGTTATTTCTGATCACTTTAGGTATTTGGATATATCGCTGAGTAACATAAATCGCATCCATGTTTTTGTGCCTGCCTCGAGAAAATATCCGAGCTGGATTTGATTGTTTGTCCAGCATCACATCATCGTATACTACAAGATTATACTACAAGATTATTAATACATCCATCGAGATCATCCACAGATGGAACATCATCAATATCGGTGATAAAGTCAATAATATCATTACCATCCTTGTCTAACAATTTTGCATTTTCATAAAAAATCTCTAAGCACATTGTAGCATTGCTGATCATCTACAGATGGTGCCACTAAATACAACTTATACCACTTGAGCCATCTCATTATCAGGTTAAGCAACAATTGCATCCTACCAGACCCAGATGGACCTATGATAATTGCTCTGACAGAACTTGGTAGTGCTGGATGATGCTTGACTGGCTCTTGCTTTTGTATCACTGAGAAATCAATGATATCCATGTTGTAGAAATATAAAAAATAATATGAATTTATACTGTGTTCGATGCAGAGCCATGTTGTAGAAATATAAAAAATAATATGAATTTATATTGTGTTCGATGCAGAGCCCCAGCCCCTGCCACTGGATTAACAACAATAACGACGAGGAATTAAAAGCGTGCACTTACAGGCAAGTGTATAAAATGTGGTACAAAAAAATACAAATTTATCTCTAATAAAACAGGTGGAGATATCGCTGCTTCACTGGGAAAATTACCAGGAGCTCCATGGGCTAAGTATCCTGGTGAAAAGCATCTTTCAGGATATAATTATTGTGGTCCTAGAACCTGACTTGATATCCAACTTGACGAATGAGATCAACCAAGACCTGGAGAGTATCTAATAAATGCAATTGATCAAGCATGGCACATTCATGATGTTGCATATAAAAATAAAGTTTTACAACAACTACATATTGCGGACATGAAGTTCATTCACTCATTAAATTCCATAGAAAATAAATCTCTCAGAGTAAAACTTGCTAGCTTCCTAATAAAATCTGTGATGAAAGATAAACTAGTACTAGGGGCTGGTAATTAATCAACCAATTATTATTATAACAATGGAATCGATTTATTATAGCCCAAGAGGATATTGGAGGGGTAGAGCAGCGATTAGTAAACTTGCTGATGTGGCAGGTGTCACACGTTCTGTTGCTGCAGATTGGTTAGCATGACAGGCAATATGGCAAATTTATCTACCATCACCTAAAAAAAATTCAGTATACACATTTTGATGTCAGCACTCCCAATGAAGTTCATCAGGCAGACATTTTGTTTTTACCCCATGATACTATTAAAACCGGTAGACGTCAATCACACACATACAAATACGCGTTGACTGCCGTTGACGTTGCAAGTAGATATAAGGAAGCAGAGTCGCTATCAACTAAAACAGCAGCTGAAGTTGCATCTGCGTTCGAACGAATTTATCAACGAAGATCCGGACCACAAGCTGGTCTACGATGGGCACAGTTGCTACAGGTTGATCCTGACGAAGAATTTCTTGGTGCAGTATCATCTCTGATGAAACAACATAACGTCAAAATCAGACGAGGGTACACCGCAATTCATCGCGATCAGACCATCGTTAAACGATTTAATCGAACACTTGCTGAGCGGTAATTTGGATATCAATATGCGAAGGAAATATCCCTAAATAAAGTTCAGAGATCTTGTGAACGGGTTGCAAGACTACCAAGTGTGATAGCTGCATTAAATAATGAAATTACTCGCGGAATTTTTATGAAATCCACCAATGCGATCACAAAAAAAAATATACCAATACAACGACATGACTCTTTCTCAAAACAGCCAGTATTAGGTAATGTGACTGTCAGATATTTATATAAACCTGGTGAACTTGAAGGTGGTACAAAAAGAGCAACTGATCCTATTTGGAGTGTGACCACATATACAGTTTCCAGCGTGGTAAGATCCACGGATACACCTGCAATTTACAGGCAAGATTCAACTGCTTCTCAACGTGGATTTGTACGTAAACAATTACAAGTAATTCCTGAGGATATACAATTACCACCGCCTTCGCTTTTATGAAAGCAGTGTACCAGTGCCCCGACGTCGATTACACTCAAGACAGGTCAGCATCATATTTTCGCGTGTGTCACCAAGACTAGTATTAATTCTATCCATGGTAAACTGTCTTGGATTATTATTCGAATACTGCCACAACATTACTGTGTCACAGCTCGCTGTTTCAGTGTCATGACAAATTCAGCTTCGAGATCAAAGTCGCACTTATTTTTTTATTTTTTTTATTTTATTTTTTTTTGGTCACATTGTTGATAACCATTACCGGTAGTTTGATTATTATTTACTGTGAAGTCTATGATAACCCTCCGCAGCTGAGACATTCTTCTGACTCGAGACACTGCCAGATAAACTAAATTTTTCCATTCAATACGATCATCGACAATCCAAATATTTGTATCGGAAATAGTTAATCCTTGTGACGAATGAATCGTTATAGCTTATCCTAGAATCCATGGAGATGTATCCATCCTTAACGCGCTCTCAACAACATCAACAGGAACCAAAACAATATCATTTAGTACAAGATTTTGTTTGTCATTAATTCCAGGAATTTCAACATCGATATTCTGTCGTCGCGTATCTGCTGGGCGATAACACAATGGTACAGGTAGATCTTAAAATTTTTCTTTATGTAACAGAAATAATTGTTGTTGAAGTGTATCACGAACTATCTTTCTACTTGCAACTATCAAATCAGCAGGACTCCATAAATTCCAAAAATCATTCATAGGAGTTTCTTGAATTACTTAGTAGTATAAGTAATTTGAGGTTTCTATTTCAGAGACCCCCCTACCCCCCAAAACGTTATACGTTAGCATTTTTGTCAGCAGCCTTTTTTAGCTTAAAATGATGACTTTCATATTTCTGACAAAATATGTTTTGTTGGGGTAGGGGTGTCTCTGAGATAGAAACAACTCAATTACTTATACTACTAGTACACTCTAGAAATTATTTTTATAGTTTTAGAAAAAATTTTATATTAAACAAATGAAAATATTATATATAATGTCCTTCTGTCATCCAACCCGACATGTTGGATTTGATCTGACAAACAGATTTTGTAAGAGATTTAATTCAATCAAATCAGCCTCAAGTTATACTGGTATAAAACCTAAAATAATAAGCGATTGTATTAATAAAAGTTGGATATCATATATCACCAAAATATGGATCAGTATGGTTATTCGCGACTGAAAATGATGTGAGAATAGCGGGTTGGACAGATGATGTGATGACATTTATTGACAATATGGTTGATATTTTATTTGATAACGATATTTCTAAAGCTCTACAAAATTAAACATCTACTGTTGAAACCCATATTTTATTATAATCTTTTTCATACCTGCTAACTCTCATTGGCAAAATATCTGTTAACATACTGTCAGTGATACGAAACTCACGTATTAAATCATCCATACCATATTTTATACCACGCAAATAAGATCGTATTTGATCAAGTAATTTTTATAGGTGATACTTGCTGTTTTGCAAGCATTTTTTTTAGTCGCAAGTCGTGGTTCAATTTTTTTACACGCTGTTGCAAGAGAAACACCGACACCAGATATTATTAACAAAAACGGATTTAATGATATACCAGAGCTAGTCATTAACAACGGTAAATCTGATATCACTCGGAGTATTTTGGTATAGTATTTGTAACATTTTTTTACGCACCAAAGTTTTTTATGATAATATCTGTAATATTGCATTAGAGCGTCCACATCTTGTTTTGGAATGTTTTCTGAAATATGATTAAAATCAACTATATTTTTTTTCATTATATAATATTTGTTTACATATTTTATATAGTAATGTCAGTCTCTGGGTTTGATTTATTATATTTGAGAAGTTTCAGCTACGAATTCCAAACACCACCAGTAACGTCTCGGAGGCATTTCCGTTGATGTCAACGTAAACGTTTCTTTGATGTCCTTGGTTAGCATCGCCAGTAGAGGATTATGATATACATTCGGTGATGATGAAGTAGCCGCAGTAATTTCCAAACCGGACATAGATAACCTGTATAACCCAGTTACTTCTGCGGTATGGGTCGAGAGTGTTATCGCGCGGTGTCCATGGTGATGATTCTGATGCTACTGTGTATACGATATTGTTAGCTCGTCCGTGAGGAATTCTAACAAGATTAGTTTTTTGAATGATATTAGGAATTCCGTTAATAATATCGTTTAGTTTTATGTTAATGTCAGCAAGTTTAATATTTACAACCGCTGGACTTCCTAAAAATTCATTAATAGATTTGTTTATATTTCTACGAAAATTCAGGAACGTTTGTACGTGATTAGAAAAATTAGTATTTAGTGTAGTCATTCCATCGTTGATTGTTGTTATTGCTGTTACTTGATCGCTAGCGATCTTAATGTTGCTTTCTTTGTTGCTGCGTCAAAATCTGTTTCTGGTGTTCTGAGATTATTAATACCATTATTGTGCATGTTGAGGAATGCGCGCATTATACCACCACGCACTAACACATACTTAGATTTTTGATCGTCGACGTATTTTTTTGTTGCTGCGTCTGATTCTGCAGCTGTTTTTTTCCTGACATGATAATATTACCTGTAACTGTCCCACCTATTTTATCAAGTTTGTTATCATCAACATACATTAACTGCAAATAACTTACCGCTTGAGTTTGATTTAAGTTTTCTGGTGGATACCTGGTCTCTAAATTTATAATTTTTTTTTTCCTGACATATCTAAGTTACCGCTTAAATTTCCACCAGATTTATCTAGTTTATTATTGTCGACTATTTAAGTTGTGCATAACTAACAGCTTGTGTATTAACAACATTTATTGGTGGATAATCTGTTTCTAACTCTAATACTCGTTGATTTGACATAAACAAGTATCCCGTCATTGTGTCGCCGGATTTTTTTAGATAGCCTGATAAATCAACCTTGCCGTCTGTTGTACTTTCAGCTGATGAATCTCCTACTAATGTTCTAAATTTTGAATAAAAACTCATTATTTTTTATCGTTTGACAAAAATTATATAACATAAAAATTGTATAACAATAATGGCAAAATCATCAATATTAAATTTTGATACAGAACGTTTGGTGAAACATAAACATAACAATGAGCTTCCAGATTGTCATTATCTTATTGTTGGAAGAACTGGATCGGGAAAAACAAACTTACTTATGAATTTACTTCTCGGAGATAATTTTAACTACGATCGCGTTTATATTTACACGATTAATCCGCAACAGGATAAGTACGAGCTACTTAACAATTATAATGACAAACTTCGTGATGATCTTGAAGCTGGCGAAGATTTTTTTTATTATCAAACAACCAGAAGAACTTGTTCCAGTTAATCAACTTGATTCGTCCGAACACAAGATAGTTGTTTTTGATGATACTCCGCTAAACAATGAAGAAATGAATGAAATCAGATCATATTTTTCACTGTCGCGAAATAAAAAATGTAATTCTATTTATCTCGCCCAGGGTTTTGATAATGTTGACAGATTTATTAGGCGAAATACTGGTTGTTTTATATTATTTCCAGGACTTGGCAATGTCGATGTTAGAAATATCGCGAACGAGCAATGTGGTGATGTAACAAAAGATAAATTTATTGAACTATATCATCAAGCATTAGCAAATAAATATGACTTTTTTTTTTGTTTGATAAATTAACAAATGATACGGGTAAAATGTTTCGATATTGTATTGAAAAATATCTACAGTAATTTTTATACAAAATAGTATATAATTAATGGAAAGACAAGCAAAGTATAGAAAACATATAGAAAATCTAAAAAAAACTTGCGCAATCTCAGGCAAAATTTAAGCAGCAAGTACAGCAAGCACAACGTGGCCAAGTGGTTGCAGCAGAAACAACAGCCGCCGTTCTCAAACCAGTTACTAAAGCTTTACTTGGAAAACAACCTGAAAGTAAGCCACTATCAGAAGAAGAACTTAAACGACTACAGGAAAAAGGTTTACTCGGACTAGTTAAAGAACAGCAAGAAGCAGCTGCTGGAAGAATTATTGCTAGATCTGATGCGGATAGAAAAAGATTAGCTGAGTTACTTACAGCGCATATAGATAATCCTGCTAAAAGACAAACTGAATTAAGAAGGTTGTTTAATAATCCACTGGAACTTCAACTAAGATTAACAGAAGCAACAGTAGTTGGACCGATTGAGAAAAGGTTAGAACAAGAAGAAGAACTTAGAAGAGAGAGAGAGAGAGAGAAGGTTAGAACAAGAAGAAGAAGAACTTAGAAGAGAGAGAGAAGAAGAAAAAGCTAAAAGAGAAGCATGGAAAAAAGAACATGGATTAGATGTTCAAGAAAAAGAAAGATTTGACACTAATTTAGAAAATATAAATAGCGAAATAACAGATAATGAGTATAAAAATTTTGATGAAAAATATGGTTTTAAAGCTGTGAGAGTACGAGATGTTAAAAAAGATGATTACAAATCTGAAGAAAAAATTAAAGAGCTAGAAAAAATAAAAGAAGAAAGTAAGATACATCTTAACGATGTAAAACTAGAAAATGAAAACTACCACAGCAGTATTAACAGATATCGATATTGGATTATTGCTGATCTTTATATCAAAGTTATTAGTAGAATAAAAGAAAACCGATACGAAAATACTAACCATAATTTGAGTACCGAGGCAAAATATCTAGATGAAAAACGTATGAAAGCTGATAAAGTTGTTCCAAGGGATATGGATCCTATTGAAAGACAAACTGAATTAAGTCGATTGGTTGATGAATATAAAGAACTTGATAGAAGGTTAGCTGAAAAAAAGGAACTGGTGTTAGAATATTTGCATCAGGTACTGAAATGATTGGCAGATTAATGCTATTGATATCATCAAAAGAAGCTGGAAATGTTGGTGCTGAAATTGACAATGAAATTATTGACATACTTGATAATTTGAGATCAGAAAATTTATTAACATCTGACGAATACGAAACTTTACACCTTGATTTGATATAAATCAAGGCGATTTGATATAATCGCGGCGATTTAATTTTATAAAAATATAATAATAAATGTCAGCAACATTATTACTAGACTCAAGTCAATCTGATAAAGATAGCGCAAATTTTTCAGTAAAGTATATTCCACCAATAGAACTAGATCGTGAAAAACAATATGAAATTGGGCTGATTTCCTGTACTTGTTGGAATGCTATGGCTAATGTAAAAACTGGAGTAAATGATGAAATTTCATTTACTGTTCCTAATACAAATCCAAATATTCCATTGCTTATGGTGCCTGTATGGGTTAAAATTCCACAAGGAGCCTACAACATAACTGATCTAAATAAAGCAATAAAAGATCTTATAACAAAAAATGGAGGTAACGCTGATGATTTTGAGCTTGCACCAAATTATAATACGTTACGCGCTAGAATGACAATAAAAAATATGATGGTTACTATTTACAAAGAAAGTATTGCATCACTGACAGGATTTAAAGTTGGTGTATATAATAATAATTATAAAGAAGATATACCTACTATATATGACGGTGATTATCCAGTAATATAACTGACGTAAACACAATATTGGTAAACTGCTCTATCGCATCTGGTTCTTATTCAGCTAAAGGCAGCAAAGGACAAACGATATACAGTTTTTCACCGGACGTTCCACCTGGTTATCTTATGCAAATTATTCTGCGCCATATTATTTATTATCCGCTAAATGTTGAAAATCAAATAACAGAAGTAAATATGCAGTTGATAGATCAGTCTGGAAGACAGTTAGATTTTAATAATGAAGTTGTTACTTATTATTTACACTTGCGCGAGCAGTAGTAAACATATTTTCTGAAAGATTTGACAACAAAATTATACAACCTCAGATATAATGAAACAGAAAAAAGTTTATAGAAGAAAAATAGTAGGAGGATTTTTAGGAAATATATTTGCTAACATTATAAAAAATATTCCAGGAATAGCTCATAAAGTTGCACCAATTGCACTTGACGCATCAAAAGCTTTTGCAACTGGAGCTGCATCTGCTGCTGGAACTGCCGTGGGGCAAAAATAACTGATAAAATAAAAGGCACACCTAAGGCGCATGCCGCACCTATTTCAGAAATCGCACCAACAAAAGAAACCCAACGCGCAATGATAACAACAACAAAAAAACTTTTATCGCCACGAGGAGAACAAATTATACAAAAATTAATATCTAAAGTAACAGCGCCGCAATAACTTCGCTATCATTGATGACAAAATTTTGTATAACCTAATAAATAAAAAAATGTCTGTAAAAAATTATCTCGATTTAGCAGAAATTTATGACACAGACGACACAGTAACAGAATTCGAATATGTTGAATATCTTGATGAAAATTCTATCGAACCTAATAAGGTTGGCATCAGAACATTTTATACTCGAGACGAGGACGTATTTCTACTGCCTCATAAAGCAATGTTGGAAGTTCGTGGCCGGATTATGACAGTTGCTGTTCCACCTGCCGCAATTGCAGCTGGAACAGAAACAGCTCTTATAAATGATGGTTGGTGTTTATTTAAAAGTGCTAAATATCAGCTGGCCAATCAAACTGTCGAAGATATTTCAGGTCACTTACAAGTTGCAAGTACAATCTTAAATACTATTTCGTTTTCCGATGATTACTCCAGATCAGCTGCAACTAATATGATGTGGTTTAAAGATACTGGAGCTGGTATAATATTTCCTGCGATAAATGAATTTATTTCAAAACGTGTTTTAGCACACGGAGCTGATGCCGCCGCAGATCTCGTAATTGTAAGAAGTTTTCTTATTTTTAATGCTGATGCTTTAGGTATAGCCGCACCAGCTGCAGCCGTTAACGCAGACGCTACAAGAGTTTCACTTACTGCTGCTTGTAATAATCTTGGTATAGCACCACCAGCTGCAGCTGCTACTGCCGTCGAAATGTTGGATTTAGTTATTAACACAATTGGATTTCGAAATAGACGTTATAATGAGGGTTATGCTAAGAGAAAGGCACTTGCAGCAGTATCACGTCAAATTACAATGATGCTGCCATTAAATACAACATTTGGCTTTTGCAGGGACTATAATAAAGTATTTCGTGGAGTTAAACATACTCTTATTTTAGATCGATCAGAAGAAAACGACTGCCTGTTTAGGTCAAGTGGGGTTGATGTACAATTTGTCATAAACAAACTTGCACTATGGATGCCAAGAATAACTCCGTCTATCACTAAAATGGCGGAATTAAATAATATGCTGGAAAAACACACAAACAAAATTTATTTTCAGCAACATAAAATATATCAAACAGCAATTCCGAATACCACAGACTACACATGGCGAGTCACGACGACACAAAGTGAACAAAGGCCACGGCAATTATTTGTTGTATTTCAGCAACAAGCTCGACGAAACAAACAACAACAAAATAATGCGATATTTGATAGCGCTGATGTTAGACGAATATACGCTAGAATAAATTCAAAACAATATCCGGAGCGAGCGATGGAATGTAATTTTGCAGATGACGCCGATAAAAATGTTACTCGACCTTATATGTACCTGCTCGACGCAGTGCAAAAATATCAAGATGTTGGAGATGGATCTCAGATATCAGTAGAGGAATTTCGTACACTTTATCCGATATTTTATTTTGATGTTAGTAAACACAGCGAGAGAGCTGTAGACAGCACAGCTGATATTGAAATTACTTGGACACTAGGAGCACTTCCAGCAGCGCCGTTAAACATGTATGTGTGAGTGATAAGCGATAGATTTGTTACAGTTGACTCTGTCGGAGGTAAAATGACAGTCCAAGTTTAACCTGTAATCGTTATATAAGATGACAAAATATATTGCAAAAGAAATACATTTGACTGATGGTCAAGTTAAAAAAATTAGCGGCTGCTGTTGCCAAACGGAGGCAGGTTTCATTAAAGGTCAATCCTAATGCAACGGGTACTCTAACAAAATTAATGTTAACCAAAAAACAAGTAAATAAATACGATCGCAAAAAACCTTTTGTTTTAAATTTAAGTGCTGCACAAATAACTGCGATGGCAAAACATGGCCGCTTCTTCGGTCCGGCACTATCTGTAATAGCTAAAACATTACTACCTAAAATTTTGCCAGTGTTAGGTACATTAGGATTAGCAGCAGCGTCTGGAGCAGTATCTGACGCAACGGAAAAGGCAGTTAAAGGTAGTGGTATTGTTCGCGGCAGTGGTATAAAGAAACTTTTCGTATGAATATTGATGGAAACAATTTTATGTGATTGATAAATATAATGCCTAAAAGAAAGACAACGACTAAAAGAAAGACAACGACGAAAAAAAAGACACGACAGCGAAAAGGGGGATTTATTCCAATAGTCCCGTTACTAGCGGGATTGGCGGGAAGTCTATTGCCAAATCTGTTAGGAGTAGGACGAGGACTAATGTTGCCAGGAACAAGGAGATAAAATCTGCGTTAAGTAATTTTGATATACTTGATAAACTAAAAAAAGTAAAAAATTTCCACGGAGTTTATTCCAAAGATGAACTTATGACAATTCCACCGCCAGCGACTCTAGGTTCGTGTGTTATAAATATACAAGATTTTAATGACGGATCTGGCACATATTGGGTAGCTGTCTATGATAACAATTATTTTGACTCGTTCCGAATTCCACCAAGTGACGCAGTAAAAAAAAATATATGAGCAGAATGCAAGAGATGAAGTCTCCAGAGACGAAGTCTCTTACGAAGATAATAAATTATTCGTCTAATCAAATTCAACCAGTTAGAACTTCCGCTTGTGGATATTATTGCGTAATGTTCATCAAACAGATGACCAAAAATCCAGATTTTTTAAAGTTTATTTTACAATTTGACAAACAACCTTCTCACGCTAATGATGAGATTGCATTTAATTTTTGTAAAGCTACCTAAAGCTTGCAATTAATTTTATCTAAATTACAAATATAACAATGTCAACATATTGTCTTAAGTGTAAAAGTAAAACAGAAAATAAAGACGAAAAAACAGAAAAAACAAAAAATAATAGAATAATGCTGAAAAGTATTTGTGCAATCTGTGGAAGAAAAAAAAGTATGTTTTTACCAAAAACAAGCGGAGCGGGTTACCCTCCTGACGTTGTCAGGGAGATTATTTTAGTAGACGACTAAATAAATAATGACATGCGACTGCGATTGCGATAGAGATATATGCCTCGAGCAAAATAAAATTGTTACATATTGCCAGAAATGCAACAACAGAGAAATAATTGGAACAGGTATAGATATACATAAATTAATTGGCAAACTGCCGAGACCAAAAAGCGGTTGGACATTGCCAGGCCATAAATATACTGGATCTTATAATCCTCTTGATAAACAACTTGACGAAAACGATAATCCGCTGCCAGGACAAGAACCTTACAATCAAGTTGATGCAATAGCAATGCGCCATGATATCTGCTATAGAGATATTGAACTTCCAGACAGCGATCAAAATAAACACAGCTGTGATAAAGTAATGTTAGACGAACTTCGTGAAATGAAACCTGTAAATATGAGAGAACGTGTTGACCGAAGGCTGGTCCAGGGTTTTATTGGAGCAAAATATAAACTTGGACTCGGTAAAAAAGAATTATATGATGATCTTGCAACTGAGCTACACAGACCTAAAAAAAAAAGTTTCCGCGACGTAAAGTTGTCGCAAATGCCGTTGATGATATCTGAGCGATAAATTTAGTTGATATGTCAAATCTAGCTCAGTATAACAAAAATAAGAGATATCTTTTTAATGTTGTAGATGTTTTTAGCAAATACGCGCTTAGTACACCCGTTTCGGATAAAACAGGGACATCGATGACTGATGCGCTAAAACAAATTATTGTTAACACAGAAAGAAAACCAAACAGAATCTGGACTGATCATGGAGCGGAGTTTTTAAATAGAAAGTTCAAACAGTTTTTGGAACTAAATACCATTAAAAAATATGTTACTGGAAATGAGGGGAAAAGCGTCATCGTTGAGCGATTTAATCGCACGCTCAATGAAAAAATTCATAAGTATTTGACAGCTAAAAATACGAATAAATATATTGACAATTTACAGAAAATTGTTGACGAGTATAATAACAGAAAACACCGAACGATTAAAATGTCGCCAAACGACGCGATTGCAAATCTAATATTAGCGAACGAAAACATGTACCGACGACACAAATTTAAAGTTGGCGTTAAAGTTAGAATTTCTTTGACGAAAAAAACATTTGAAAAAGGTTATACTCATAACTGGAGCGAAGAAGTATTTGTTGTTGATAAAATACTTTTAACAACACCAGTTACATACTCGCTGAAAGATTTATTAGGTGAGCCTATAACTGGCAGTTTTTATGAGCAAGAACTTCAGAAAACAGAACAAGATGTATTTGTTATTGAAAAAGTTACTAAAAAGCGCGGCAACAAAAGTTTAGTCAAATGGCGTGGATATAGCAATAAATTTAATAGTTGGGTACCAATTAAGTCGATCTCATCAACTGTGATCGAATAATATTATTATAAATTTCCTCGTATTTTATTAGTACTGACTTACATTTTACTGGTTTGCATAAAGAAATTAAATGTAATTTTGTCGCATCATCAACTGGTATCAAATTAAATATTTTAACAAAAATAAAATCGTATTTTATATTTCTTTGTTGTCCAGGTATTTTTACGTTTAAAAAAGGCTTTATAAGCTGCCAAAATATTTGATGCTCGGCAACAGTAAAATTAAATTTTAATATTTTTTTTTAGCAATATGGTACTTAACATCATATCGCCCAGGTGTTGGTCTGCTTACATTTTTTTTACTAACAACAACATCATCTTCGTCGTCGTCATAGTTATACAAAATATCTTTTTCAGTATAACCAGCAAATCTATCATTGGTAATATTTTCTAATGTAACATTTGAAACTGAAACAAAATCTCCCGAATATAGCTCAGCCAGTCTCTCAATTAAGTTCATTATTATAATAATCTTTAATCTAATTAATAAATAATAAGATGTTCGGAGAAATAAAATATCATCAGCGAGTTAATATACTAAATAACAAACAACTAGCTGAGGCAATTCGAGCTTGTTTATTGGGACATAGTTTTTATTTTGTTGATGTTATGATAACATTAGGTGATTCCGACAAATTTTTATTAACAGCAGCGGACAAAATGAAACCTGATACAAATAAAATAATGACATTACGATTTAATCGCGATGATGTCATGGAATTTAGTCATAATTGTCTTTCTCGGAATGATCTGGAAAATATTATTAGTTATCGTATCTAAAGATAAATCTATCAAATGTCAACATCGACGTTGCTGATTTTGTTGCATTATCAGCTACTCTTTTTATTACACGTGAATCAATTTTATGATATTTTGCAGCAGATGTTATTGATCTAAATTTCATTTCTTCTCCAGTTTCGAGATTTATTGAGATAATTAATTTTGGATTTTTGAAATTATTACCACCAGCATCTCCACGTCTTGTGTTTTCTTTTGATGTTACCAGATCTAAATTTTCTAGACGATTATCTGTTTTATTTTTATTTATATGGTCGATAACTAAATTATTTGGAATATCGCCATTAAAAGTTTCGTAAACAAACCTGTGTGATTTATAATTAACTTGGTTAGTTTTTATACTGCGTACCATTACTTGTAAATATCCATCTCTATCCAAATTTCCAATAACTTTTTTTGTTCTTATATGTCTAATAATTCCTCGATCATTAGCTTCATATAGATTAAATTTTGGATGAGGTTGAAATTCATTTTGTAATGATAAATTTTCAATATTATCATCAGCAACTGTGCCATTTGCTCTGTATACTCGTTGTCCTTCTGGAATATCACCGCAAAACCAAGTGCAAATAAAATCTTTTCTAAACATTTTATTTCTTTTTGTATCATAGCCTTTTACTGAAATTAACATACCAGCTGGCGTTGGTATTCCAATAGATTTTTTTAGATGCTATGTTGATAACAGAACCAAGTGCATTTGCAGCATATAGGTTGTACATCGGATGTACATGATAAGTTTCTTGCTCTTCCGCTGTCAGTGGCAGATATCTCAAAATTTCTGTCATTATACTGTAAGGTTTTTCATATCTCTAATTAAAAAAATTCAATTAAATATAAAATATTACTATATATATAATGTTAAAATTGCAAGATATTGCTAAAAAGAGCATTATCAAATCAGAAAAAATTGCTTCAGCATTTTCAGGTTATGACAATAGTTACAAACTTGATGATCAAAATGTTTTATCAAATGTTAGCTCTACAAATTTATTTCATCTTTTACAACCTGTTATAGCTCGAGAACTTGCGACTCATAAAAGTATCAAACTTATAGTCCAATATCATATGATTTTATCAAAGTTACAAACAGTTGAGGATGTACTTGATATAATTTTTGAAACAAAAAGTTTTGACAGCGAAATTTCGGAACCATATTTAACAGCAAAATCGAGAAAAATATTAACTGGAACAAACATTGCCATTGTCGCTGATGAAATACATCAAGAAATAAACAAAAAATTAGAAGAATTTACTTCGTCAGGATCAGGTTGGAAATTCGAAATGATAAAAGAAGTTTTATTTCACACAGCAAAATATAACGTACTTCACGGCAGCGGTGCTAATGGCGCTGGCTACGTCGATCTCCCTCAAAAAATTAAAAACAAAAAATGCTGTATAAATGTCAAAAACAATGACGACAAATGTTTTCAGTGGTCTATTCTTTCTGCGATGTTTCCAAAAGAACAAAATGCTGATCGTGTTAACAAGTATTTTCCACACGAGGACGAACTAAATTTTTCAGGAATAACTTTTCCAGTAGCAGAAAATCGTATACCAAAGTTTGAAAAACAAAACAGTATCTCAGTAAATGTTTTCGGACTAGACGAGAAAGAAAAAGTTTACCCGAGATATATCTCAGAAAGTGCTTCACAGTTGACAATAAATTTATTATTTTATCAGGGACATTACTGTTGGATAAGAAACTTTAACGGTTTAGTTGGCAGACAGTACAGTAAAAATAAAAATAAAAAATATTTCTGCTATAGATATTTGCATGGTTTTTCTAGCGATAAAATACTGCAAGAGCAACTCAAATACTGTGTCAATATTAAAAAAATAACTATGCCTAGCGAAAAAGAAAAAATATTGAAATTTAAAAATTATAATCATAAACTAAATATTCCTTTTGCTATTTACGCTGATTTCTAGTGTCTACTCGTTCCCGTGGTTGGAGCTGAAAATAATCCGAATAAATCCAGTACTAGAAAAATACAACAACATATTCCTTGCGGAGTAGCTTATAAAGTAGTTTGTTGCGCCAACGATAGATTTTCAACTCCGATAAAGTTATATAGAGGTGAAAATCCTGCCGTATGGTTATTAAAAAATTTAATAGACGAAGTTAACAAAATTTCTAACAGATTACTTAAAACAGCTCCGATGAGAATAACGTCTAAACAACAACTTGATTCTGATGATGCAGTTAATTGTCATATTTGTGAAAAGTTACTGGACGATTCCAAGGTACGAGATCATTGTCATTTGACCGGCCAATATCGTGGGTCAGCTCATAACAGTTGCAATTTAAAATTTCATGCTCCAGATTTTATTCCTGTAGTTTTACATAACTTTCGTGGCTATGACAGTCATATCATTGTAGAAGCTTTTGGTGATGAAAATATTAAAGCTAAACTAAAATTAAATAACGTAATAAAATGCATTCCAAATAATTTTGAAAAGTATATGTCAGTCACGCTCGGCAAATTACGCTTTATTGACAGTCTGCAATTTATGGCAGCATCATTAGATGAGCTTATTAAAGGTTGTAGCAATTTCGCTGACCTAAAAAGTTGCTTCGGTGAAAACTATATCGATCTGACAAAAAAGGTATCTTTCCGTACGAGTATCTCGACGATTGGAGCAGATTTAATGAAACTTCTCTGCCTGACAAAGATAAATTTTACTCGCAACTCAAAAACGAAAATATCACAGACGACGAATACAAATATGCGCAAGATATTTGGAATAAATTTAGTTGTAAAACATTTGGTGATTATCATGATCTATATTTGAAAACAGATGTATTATTGCTAGCAGATGTTTTTGAGAGTTTCGTCAAGTTAGTCATACAAATTACGGATTAGATCCCTGTTGGTATTATTCTGCTCCCGGGCTGTCTTGGGATGCTCTACTAAAAACGAGCAAGATAGAACTAGATCTTTTAACAGATGTCGATATGTTTAACTTTACTGAAAAAGGTATCAGAGGCGGAATTAGCGTTATAACAAAAGAAAATGCAGCAGCTAATAATAAATATCTGAAAAATTATGATAAAAATCTTCCATCTAATCATATTATTTATCTAGATTTTGTGAATTTGTATGGCTGGGCCATGTCAGAGCCAATGCCACACAGTGAATTTCATTGGATAACACCAGATCAATTTCTTAAAGAAACTGAAAAAGATTTATCTAGAAAAATTAACATCGATTTTTCCGATATTTCATATTTTGTTGAAGTTGATCTAGATTATCCTAGTTCGCTACATGATTTACATAACGACTACCCGTTTTGCGCAGAGTCAATGATGATTAATTATAGTTTATTATCGCCTGAACAACGAGCAACGACAACAGCAAAAAATTCGATCGTTAATAAGTTAGTTCCAAATTTGTTAAATAAAAGAAATTACGTTATGCATTACAAAAATTTAAAACAAGCAGTAGATGCTGGGCTAATTCTGAGAAAAGTCCACCGCGTGCTAAAGTTTAATCAGTCGAAAGTGGATGGCAAATTATATTGATCTAAATACGAAACGTCGTGCTGTGGCTAAAACCGAATTTAAGAAAAACGTTTTCAAGCTGATGAACAACTCAGTGTTCGGTAAGACGATGGAGAATATTCGGAAGAGGGTCTCTATAGAAATTGTCAATGATATTAGTCGCAGAAATAAATTAGTTAACGATGATGGTTTTGTTAGTATGAAAATATTTAATGAAAATCTTGTTGCAATACAACGACGAAAGACAAATTTAAAGTTAAATAAACCGATTTATTTTGGTGCAGCTGTACTTGATATATCGAAGTGGCTGATGTATGATTTTCACTACAATTTTGCCAAAAAGCAATGGCCAGATTCGGAGTTGCTATTTACTGATACGGACTCGCTAGTTTATAATATAAAATGTGAAGATGTCTATGAGGATATTTACAATAATAAAAATCTGTTCGATTTATCAGATTATCCAGCATATAGTGGATTTCAAGATAATTCGAATAAAAAAGTTATTGGAAAAATGAAAGATGAATTTATGTTTGTGCCGGTGAGAGAGTTTGTTGGATTAAGAAGCAAAATGTATGCTGTCATATTAGATGACAATAAACTGACAAAGAAAGCTAAAGGTATTCCTAGAGGATATGTGAAAAAGATGATGAATTTTTACGATTTTAAAGCAGCGCTAAACAATAGCATCAGTTTTATCAAAACGAATGTTATCAGAACAAACCATCATAAACTTGAAACTGATACGATCATAAAACGGGGACTAAGTAATTTTGATGATAAAAGATATTGCAGTGATAGAATTAACACACTAGCGCTTGGACATTATAAAATAATTTTGTCTAAACATTAGAAATAATGTTTGAAAATTTAACATTAGCAGATGGAGTTAATAGCAAAATAAAAAAAATAATGGTTAATAACCAACAATTATCATTTGAATTTAACGATGAAATTTCAGGTATTTGTTTTAGTAAATTTGACAGAATAAAACTCTCCCTTATCAAATCAGATGACAGCAGATACTTTAGTTATCTCTAAAGTTTACGAGACGAGCTTGCATTGAAATATGACAATTTACATAATCCAATCAGTCAATGCCAGTATACAAAAATCAACATAGACCTAGATAGGTCGAAGGTTTACGTAAAAGGTAGTAAGTATCTTCTCAGTAAGATAGCGATGAAAGAATTATTCGAATCTCGTCGTAAAGTATCTGGCAGAATTAAATTTTATCTATATAATCATGATAGCACGCTTTACCTAATATCAAACGTCGAGACATTATGTGTTGGCCAAGAAATATAACTTTTTTAAGAAGAAAGATAATACTGTTCCAGCTTAGTTTAAAATCTTTTGTAAGTTATCTACCATAGCATATGTGATTTAGATTTTACACTGTAAAAATTTGGTTTATTTTTTGGCTATAAAACTTATAATCAGTGAGTTTTAGTCTTTTCATCTCAAATTTTTGCTTAATTCACTGCATTTTAATCAAGCAAGACAAATCCGTTAAGCATAGGTATTAGCTGATCAAGCGAGACAACTCCGTTAAGCATAGGTATTAGTTGATCAAACTAGACAACTCCGTTAAGCATAGCTTAGTAACAAGCAGTTATCTGCTATGTTATGTGAACTTACATAAGACTAACGTTGGTTTTTTATTAAAAGGCATTTCAAACTCTCTAAAATGCACTTAACTCCAGAAGAGGACTTGCACACAAACAGACAGACAAACAGACACATACATACATACATACATACATACATACATACAAACAGACAGGCACAAAATTCAAAAACTGTAATTTTGACTATAAAGTACATGAGTTTTAACTTCACACAGCAAGTTATTTTTAGACAGCATACAGCATACGAAGTCATAAAACTTATTGATTTTTCTTACTGTCTCCTAGCGACGGCTGATGAAACACAGACTTTTAACTGGCAGAAATGCTGGTTTTATACACACTGTATAGACCTCTCCAATGTATTTGGAAACTGAAATATTTTACAATAAATGTTATTTTATTCAAAAATCCACACTATAGTTTATAATAATTATGATTTTTTTATTCTGTATACTGTAAGTGCCTGAGCAGTATTAGGTAACTATATAATAACTTTTTTAACATATATACATATGAAGTCCGGTGGCTCATTGCTAAAGCGCTGGACTCTCATGCTCAAGGTCCGTGGTTCGAATCTCGTGAACGGCAAATGTCTGCGATGGCGATATTATGCCAGAAAACTCTCTTATTTAGTAGGGCGTGAGCCAGCCCTGTTCTATGTTTGAATAGAAATTTGCACACTTTCCCATCATGTCAACACGTAGTGGGTGTACTTTTGCACTCCCCCGGGTTGATTATGTGGGAGGGTGTGTAAGTTTCTATTCAAACGTAGAGAAGGCTCGTCATAATCATATGTATATAATCATTGTATATAATCATAATCATATGTATATAATCATAATCAGATGTATATAATCATCTTCATGTGTATATAATCATTGTATATAATCATCTTCATGTGTATATAATCATAATCATATGTATATAATCATAATCATATGTATATAATCATATGTATATAATCATAGTCATATGTATATAATAATATGTATATAATCACATGTATATAATAATATGTATATAATCACATGTATATAATCACATGTATATAATCATCTTCATATGTATATAATCATATGTATATAATCATAATCATGTGTATATAATCATCTTGAAACAGTCCTTAGGGACTATTATTTTTATATTAAACAAACATTTATAGCTTTAGAAATATCGTTATCAAATAAAATATCAACCATATCGTCAATAAATGTCATCACATCATCTGTCCAACCCGCTATTCTCACATCATTTTCAGTCGCGAATAACCATACTGATCCATATTTTGGTGATATATGATATCCAACTTTTTTAATACAATCGCTTATTATTTTAGGTTTTATACCAGTATAACTTGAGGCTGATTTGATTGAATTAAATCTCTTACAAAATCTGTTTGTCAGATCAAATCCAGCATGTCGGGTTGGATGACAGAAGGACATTATATATAATATTTTCATTTGTTTAATATAAAAGTTTTTCTAAAACTATAAAAATAATTTCTAGAGTGTACTAGTAGTATAAGTAATTGAGTTGTTTCTATCTCAGAGACACCCCTACCCCAACAAAACATATTTTGTCAGAAATATGAAAGTCATCATTTTAAGCTAAAAAAGGCTGCTGACAAAAATGCTAACGTATAACATTTTGGGGGGTAGGGGGGTCTCTGAAATAGAAACCTCAAATTACTTATACTACTTACTTCATGCATTATTTCACACTGTCTTTTATCTGGCTGCAGTCTGATTAATTTTTTTTAAACTCCCTTGATTCTGGATCAAGCGTTCGGTAATCATTAGTTATTTCCTCATAATAATCTACAAACGATTTTAGCCATTCATGCGGAGATGATCCAACAAAAGGTGGCGGTTGACCATGATCTCCGTACATAATAATAGCAGTGTTTCGAGTTAACAACCAATCGAGAAATATTTTTAACATATCTAGCGACATTATGCATATTTCATCCCAAATAATTATCTTAGGAATGTATTTTTCGCCCATTCGTTCAGGAGTCCATGCATCTCCTTTCCATCTAAAGAAACTCTGGTAAGTTTGAGATTTAACTCCACGTTCGCTCATTTCTCTGGCGAGCCAATGAGTTGGAGTTACCACAACCATTTCTGAACAGTTGTTCAGAAATAATTCAATCGCACGCGTTGTTTTATCACAACCACCACATCCGTTAAGATAAACAGTTTTATGTCTAGCTACGGGATCATATACCGATGGTGCTGATGATAATTGTGACAAAAGACTATTTTTATAATAAATATCCTTTGATTCAAAGTCGGCTGATTCAGAATAACTAATTTGCGGTTACGATTGATTAGAGTCTTATTCCTCGAATCAACCAGAGCTGGCATCAAAAAGCTGAATGGCTTACCCTCCGGCAACTCAGGGGATATTCTGTCAAGATCGAACCTAGTCTGAGAAGACTTGATCGCAGATAATTTTGTAAATTCTTCCATGTTATAATTAAGGCAAATATATATATTAATTAATCTTCCATTTATAATATATAATGATTCAAGCAAAGAATAACTGTAAGTGGTTGATGATTGGCCCTACAACTCCTTGTAACCGGGCTTGGGTAAATAAATTTTGTGGATATCATCTACAAAGCGTGCGATGAGAGAGTCAACGACCGAAACCATGTTTAAAATGTAACAAAGGATCTGCAGGAAATCGCAGTTTTGTATTGACTGTGCAGGCAGAAATTACAGAGCTTTAAAATTATATTATGATAAAAAAAAAAAAAAATAACGCCGGCAACAGCGTTGCTGGTTAAAAAAAATGCTGAGGATTATCTCGCTAGATTTTCACACTAGCATCCCACATATTTTTTTCTAGTAATAAAATAAAAATTTAAGCAAATAATATTTACTATATAAATGGAGCAAGGAGAATTTGTAACACATCCCATCATTAAAAATTATGAGGCATCCCGTGATGGTGTGATTAGGAACTGTCGACTAAAAATACCAGTCGGTTCAGTTGATAATGCTGGTTATCTCAGAGTTACTGTTGGGGGGGGGGGGAGGTATCTCAGTCATAAATTTATCTATACATGTTTTCACGGACTGATCGAAGATGGACTTGTGATCAATCACATTAACGGCAGAAAACTCGATAATTATTTGAGTTATTTGCAGGCTATTACACAGAGTCAAATTCTGCACGAGGGTGTACTGGAAAGTGTAGTAAACGTGTAAGACCGGTTATATCTATGAATGTAGAGATATGGGAAGAAATAGAATTTCCATCGATATATGCAGCTGCCAAATATTTCTGCATTCAACCATCTTCGGCACAGCGTGTCACAGATAAAATAACCAGATCAGCATTTTCAAAGAAATACAAACAGCAAATAATATTTAAGTACACCGCCATTCCTGAAATAGAACAAGAAAAAATCCTTTTGAATTTCATGATGAAATTACTTTGAAATTTCACGATAAAAAAATACTTTTGAATTTCACGATGAAGATAGTTTTGAAGTTTACGATAAAAATACTGAACAAGAAAATGTTATTTTGTTTGTGTTAGGTACCCTGAATATTTTGAAGACTTGAATATTAACGTTCTTGACAAAGTCAAGGTGAGATAACTCTGCCAAGGATATGAAGAGCGATTAAAGAGTAACCTCGCTTGTATTTTACAATAGCATTCGCTCACTAGTTATTATGTACTTTTGAGAGAGTGACGTATGTAAGATGAAGTTGTTTGCATTTTAAACATGTACAGTGGATAGAATGTTGGCATACCTCTATGCTACTTTGATGTAATGTTGCTGACATTTCTTTGGATATTGTACTTTTGGAAATTGTAAATGATCTTAACACACTACTAACTAAAATGACCGCTCCCTTGTGCTCCAAAAATCGGCCTTAATTTGTTTAAAGTACACCATCCTTAGCACCTATAAAAACAGGGAAAATGAATTTTGCCAGACTAGACAATACCAGCTTCTGAAAGTGCAATGAATGAATTACCAAATATTTAAAATGTAAAAAAAATGTTATCGGTTCTTTTTTTTTGGAATTTACCTCTAAAGTTCAGGAAGTGAAAATAACCAAGTGGAGCTAGCACTTTTTTGAAAGGTGCACATCTGGAGTAAGGTCAAGCTGTATACTCTATAACCCATATTACATCCATCAATCATACACCAAAATAAAGGGAATTAAAGGTTCTTTCAACAATACCTTAGATATACAAGGTCTTTTTTAAATAGCCAGTATAACTGGGGAAATTTTATTTCTTTAAAATTCTAACCCTATGCAAAATTCGAAACTGTAGAGCGTCACCTATAAATAATTTTTTCCATCTTCGGTACAACATGTCGCAAATGACCAAATCAGTATTTTCAAAAAAATACAAACAACAAATAATATTTCAGTATTTCTCTCCTGAAGTTAGACAGGAAACACTCCTATCGTAAGACAGAGTAATTCAACGTCCTTGACAAATTCAAGGGAAATAGCTGTCAGCGAAGGTGGAGCGATTAAAAAGATTGTGTTTTACAATAATAAATGAATTATTTTTGTGGGGGTTTGGATTTTTGGCGTTTTTTTAAAAACATTATTTTTATTTTTCTGACTTTGTCAGGTTTCTTTCTTCTCCCCGATTTTGTCAGGGATAATAGTTAAGAATAGAGAGAAAAACAGACAAGTCAGCTATTCCTGGATTTCCTGGTATTAAACACCTTATATAATTTATGGCCCATAGTACTGTTGGGGTTCCACCCTAAATTGCTCAAAATTTAACAGATAAATGTACACCTTCCCACCATGTCACCACTTGGTGCTTGCTATTTTGCACTCCCCGGGGTTGATCGTAGGAGGGTGTGCAGAAATCTGTTGAATGTAAAGAATGCCCCTGGTGGTGTATGTATGTTTATATGTAATGTATATATGTAAATACATGTATATATGTAAATAGATGTAAATACATGTAAATATTTAAATACATGTATATATGTGAATATGCAAATACATGTAAATATATGTAAATACAGAGATAACTTCACCACTGTAAGTAAAAATCTCTGAGGATGAAATTTCATGAAGCAGCGGCACTGTTCTGACGAAGATTGGCCAATGAGAACTTTAGCACTGTGAGTCTCATGAAGCAATGGCACTGTTCTGACAAAGATTGGCCAATGAGAACTTTAGCACTGTGAGTCTCATGAAGCAGTGGCACTGTTCTGACAAAGATTGGCGAATGAGAACTTTAGCACTGTAAGTGAGTCAAGATGGAGGTGTATTGCATTCCCGCAATTAGGGATGCTAAAATTATGTGTATGTGCCGTCCTTAGAGTTAAGATTATATATACTGTATATAATAGTTAAGATTGTATATACTGTAAATAGTTAAGATTGTATAGATACTGTAAATATGTGTCGTGCCGTCCTTATATACTGTTAATACATTCCTGGTTTGACGTATACACATATTTTTTTATTTAAATATATATTTATTATATAATGAATTATGAAAATATTAATGCGATTATTTCTGCAATTGAAAAAATATGTGATGAACGTATACAAATTTCTGAACAACTTGATACTGAAAAAATCATTTGTGATTTTGAATCACTAAGAACAAAGATTCGAAGGTAGATATACATTACCAGCCAAATACAGGTTTATCAAATTGCTCCAGCAGGCAATGACACAGTCATTAGCTTGTGTCGATGACACACAAGTTGAACAATTTGTTTCGCTCGCACACGCGATTGAGAAATTTAGATCAGAGTTATCTTATGAATATGAAACAAAAAAGATTGTGAATGCACGTGTAAGACAGTTAAAAAGATTATGTCTGATTGTAAACACGGTGACAAAGTCACTGGTGAAAGTGAAAGTGGTGACAAAGTCACTGGTGATTGTGAAAGTGATTGTAACAGCTAAACAAAGTGAAATTTGTAGCAGATTGTGAAAGTGATTGTAACAGTTAAACAACGTGAAAGTGTAAAACAAGGGGAATAATTCATTTCTGACTGTAAGTAAAAACAACTATTTATTTTTTTTGTGTTCAGAATCAGAATATTTATTTTTGTTCTGAATCAGAATCTAATATTTCCTTGAGCTTATCATAATTCAGAATTTGACTTCTATCACATACAACTATAATAATATGTTCTCGCTGCAGCTTATTTAACTGTTCCTGCGTTAACAAAAATTTTTCATCACCGTATTCATCAATAAGTATATTAACACAAAATTTTTCTGTGTGGGGAAGTGTCAAGATTGTTCTGACAGCACTTTAAGTACCTCTTTGTTGTATACAAAAACTCTCGCGTGTTGGTACATATATAATACCACATAAATAATTGTTTGACCAAACTCAGAAACAGATTATTTATTATAAAGAAATTATTTTTATTTTACAAAATCCTGATTTTGCTTTATAAGCGTGAAGATCTATGATCTCACATACAAATTTATATTAAAAAATTCTCCTCTTAAATCAAGAAGGTGTCCACGCTGGTCAGTAAGTTTGAAATGTATCCATGACAATAGCAGTTTTGACATCGTAGATAAACCGGATTAACAGGTTCTAGCACAATCAAAATCCGGGGGGGTGGGGTGGAATTGAGGCATAAATGTATATAAAATGTATCCCTGCTGGGCCTGATCTACTTGATAGCTGCCATCGATAGCATCACATACAAGACTAACTGCGATCATTGATGTAATATTGACAACACCTGGTGAAATATGATGACCTCCACTGTATGGATCATTGTTGTGCTTGAGGATGTTTGCCGGTGGGGCTATTTTTCTCTATGATTCTAATATCGCTGGAAAATATTCATCGATGATATCACTGACGGCTTTTGTCAACTCATCGTCATTAAATCCAGGTAATACAAATCTTGGTAAATCTTCTTCTGTAATCGCATAGTGTCTTAAAACTACTGCTCAAGTCTTATCGTGTTGGGGGATGGAAAATCAACGAATTCATTATCATCGACAATCACTGTTTTAATGATAATTTTATTGATATACTTGAGGTCTGACGCAACCTGGTTTAGATGTTGTATCATTTCAATGATCTGTTGCTTTATATCATCGTTGCAATATTGTGTGACACTGGAAAATAAATTTTGTAGTTTGCTGCTTACTTGTTGGTGTTCAGACCTATTGTCATTGGAAAATGATCTAAAAGCCCGTTCATTTAAGATCACCCTCTCCTCATCAAATACAACTAGGGGGAGGTATAATTTAGGAAGTATTGTACCATCAGGCGTAGTGAAAGTTGGTACTTTGTCAATAAAAGTTGGTACTTTGTCAATATTTCCCTCCCCCCCCAACAACCTCCATGGATGAGTTTTTCGATACTCTGAAACATAATCACCGCGATGAGGCTGCAGTATCGCTGAAGGTGCTGGTGGTTGTACTTCCGGCCATCCTAACACAGTTCGAATCGATGACTGATATATATTGATGCTGTAGTCAGGCGTTGATATTTCTATCGTGGCTGATAATGTAGGTTCATGAACTGTGACAGTGATTTGGCTTCTTTTCCTTAATTGATTTGGTTCTGCTTTGGAACTCATCATTAATCTGTTCAATTTGACAAGTGCCCGTAGGTATACTCACAACATTCCAGTCTGGTGTTCCATCGGGTTTATTTTTATATGCAAATACCAGTGAATTGCAACCCACCAAATGACTCTGATCTAATATTTGGCCAGCTATGATACACTCGTAATTGTCCTAGTGCTATTTCCTTCGCTGGAATTGCAGTTGGAAAGCTAACGTTGAACTTGCTGATATCATTGTGGTTTTTTACAGAGTCGTATTAGCGACGATCTGTTGTAGTAATTCTTGCGACATTATTAATTTTTATATCGGAGGTCTAATATCGTTTTTCATAGATTCTATCTTGTCTCCTGACACAGTCAGGGCCTCATGGTAAATATTAATCATTTCTGTGAATTCCTGATCTGATATTATTCCATCATTGAGACCTGATGATATCAATGAAGGTAATCTGGTGTATGCGTTTGTTGCTGTATGCAACTTTATTGTATATTCATGTAATTTATCAACTGCACACATGGATATTTTTTTTTTTGCGATGATATTAAGAATACCAGCAATTCCTGTTGCAACTGAAACACCAATTCCTGTCACTGGTGCTATCACATGCACGGTTGATAATGCGCCGATGATCGTTACTGTTCCAGTGATGACCACAGATGCAGAGTATATAATTATATCAGTAACAACAAACACGTCTGCGGTACTTGTTTTGTTTTACTGTATACTCGTCGATATTTTTTAGTTGGGTATGCCAAGAACACACTTGCTTGTATCTAAAACGTTGAACATCGATTGGGGGGAGTTCATTATATAAATTACTAAATTTTAAGTCGGTGGTAGTTTAGCGACTAATTCAAGACACCAATAGTACAACATGAGGAGCTTTTTCCTTCAGGTTCCACCACAAATATTCCCTCATCGTTTTGATCCAATATTACTAACATAGATCCAGAGGATCCAGTAACTGGATAATGCCGTGAAATTGTAGTAGATATTGTAAATGTCGTAGTGCTGAGTATTGAAAATCTATATATGCTGGTAACTTCAGCGCAATGTTTGATGGATTTATTGAGTGGTGACCATAATGCTCATCCAAACGCTACTGTATATACTACACTGTCTGTAATTTTTTTTATGTCAGAGAGTTTAATGTCGATGACTGCTGGACTTCCAAAAAATTCATTAATAGCTCTATTTGTGTTTCTATGAAAATTTACAAACGCGACTACATGAGTAGCATATTCAGATCTAAATATGGTCATTCCATCATTCATTGTCATTAATGAGGTCATCATCGGGATGTTGCTATTGTTGACATATTTCTTTGTTGCAGCATCGTTTGATTCTGGTTCTCCAAGACCAGTAATTTTATTATTAGCCATATTGCGAGAACCAGCCACTGTATCACTGGCAGATAGTAAACAATCATCAATCTCAGTTCTGATCATGTTGTTGTTACTGTCTACGTATCTTTTTGTTGCCACATCATCATCTGATTTAGGTTCTTTCACATTAGTAATTGTATTTTGCTAATGTTGAGATTGCCATACATAATATCTCCAATTCTTCTGATGCGTCCAGTAATCTCTCCCATGAGTGTTAAGATTGATTCCTCCGAGTTTTTAATTTTACCATTTGTAGCAAACACCACTAAGTTATCTTCGGTCACGCCTGGAACTTTTAGAATAATATCTGTCAATGGGATATTGCTCGTCTTTAACCATCCTTGTTTATCCTGAAAAAGAACAACTTCATTTTGATCCACATTTGCGAGATTCAAAAGATTCAAGAACTCATTCTTAACCTCATCAAGGGTTGCATATTTAGATAGGTCACCTTGGGGCTTGCCTCATGCAGATCTTCTTTAAATATCTACCACTGTATATTACACTAAGACCTCTTTAAAACGTTGGACAATGTGGTATACTCATGCACGACTTTATGAGGCGGTATTAGAGACCTTGACACAGCATCGAGTACAGCGAGTACTTCATGTTCACATATTGGCGGATCAGTTATTGTCTGTGTTGGTAATGTTGAATACCAGACAGGAGTTTGAAGTGGAGTGCTTTGCACACTGTCAACATATTTTACAAATTCTTTTGGTGGTGCCAGTCCATACGAATCGAAATAAACAACTCCATGTGGATCAATCGCATACGCAACCCAATGAGTACCTGGACCAGAACTTCCATCGAGATTAATGATACCAGTTTCCTGGATATTTGGTTGTTTTGGTAATTGATCAAGCATAAAAACACCTATGAAGTTTTTGATGTTTAATTTTATAGCAGCATCAAGTAAATCAAAATTGGACATAGGAAGCATCAGCGAAGTGTCCTGGGGAGTCTTAGACCTCGACTGTACCACAAATGGGGAGTTCCTGGCAGTCTTAGACCTTTCACTTTTTTTTTGAAGTCTTTATTCCATGACCTGTGCTTTCCTTAATGCCGTCCCAGCAGCAATTCCAACAGCACCAAGTGCAGCTGCTTTTGCAACAGCTGGGGCTGCTGTGGCTATCAACGCTGGTATAGCTGCAAGAAGTGGAAATGTACCACCCGTCTTGACTGCGTCTTTAATGGCACCTGCAGAGAGATTAAGGCTAAGTTTGATTGTCTGGTGTCATTAAAGTGCCTGAGTTGATGTTCTGTCAGTGATTATTCAAACCACCTCTGACCTGTTCTGATTTTAGCAATATTTTTATTCCACAGTTCCTTTTTGATGCTGATTGTAGCTTTTTAATCTGACCAGGAATCAGAGTAACACTAACATGACGATATGACATTATAATATCATGAGCAATTTAATTACATGTTTTCCACTGGGGCATCAATGACTCTCATTCGTCAGCAACACCTTCAAGCAACATCATTTTGTCTGAGAGTATAACAGCGATTCTCTGTAATTAGTAATAGCTCCTCTTGCCACACGAGCTTGAAAGTGTATATCAACAACAGATTGCCTAATAAATCCAAGTGTTCCAGTGAAAAGTAATAGATCAGAGTTGTAAAATCTAGTTGTGATATTTGTAGATCAGAATCAACATTTTGATCATGTCCCATGAATGTCATCAAATGATAAAATGCATGTGCAACATGATTATTCCCAAAATTCAATAATATATCTTCAGATGGTTCTTGATGTCCATTTATTCTCAGTGAAACTTCAGTAACACCAAGTTTGTCAAATATCATTGTACTGTGTGTTTGCGAGTTTACTTGTGCAGCATCTTGGAAAGCAATAAATATATGTCACGGTGCAGAGATATCTTGCTGTGATGCTATCTGCCACATAAATAAACCATTAATGTTACTTTGAACACTATCTGTGGTCATCATCAGCCATGACATTGTTGATTTACCACCTTGATCCATAAAAGAAAGCAACCATTGTTCTTCAGCCAGTGATGGTATCATTGTTGGCATCCACAATGAAAGTTTTGTCAGCATTACTTTACTGCATCACCAATAGGGCACCAGACTGCATCATCATTGGTAGCCTTTTGTACGAGTACAACTGTATGCTTGGCTCCAAAAATAACCTTTCTGACGTTTCTGCAAAATCCAAAGATATGTGACAATGGAATTGCACATGAAAATCTTCTACTTCCATTATTCAGCATTGATTGACGTGCTGTGAATCCTAGGTTGAATTCTGGATTAGCACCATGAACCACCAGACATACATCAACATCAGGGGCATCGGCAGTGTTTCTTGGTCGTCTTATATTATACTGTATGTTGTCAGGTTGGTCAGTAGTATCCTTCACAAACATCATTGACGGACCAGCTGATCTTGAAAAATCATTGGAATATCTTGCTAGATCCAATATCATCGTGGCAATGTCAATGTCTTTCAGGCATGATTCAATGGGTCTTCCGTCGATGCTATACGTGGCGCTGTGGAACAATGCCATGATGCCATTATTAACAAAACCAACTCTAACATCAACTCCATATTCAGTATCATCTGTTTTTAGAATTTCACCTTCTACTTCAGTAAATGCTTCAGCGGGTAAGAAATATCTGCTTGTATCCTGAACTTGCAGCTCAATTCACCCATGCTGATTTGGCTCTTGTGCATCATATGAATAATATTGATAATCACATACCGATTCATCTTTGAGGACTGGTGCATCTATGTCGAATGCAGAATCAGATGCACGCTTGAACATTATTTATCATTATTTATATTTGTTATCGTCTAACATGAAGACCACTTCCTGCTATTAAACTTGCAGTTATATTTTTTTCTTTTTCTGACGAGATACACCAGCCAACTCTGCTAGTTTTTGATTTGCAGCTTGATTTATTATTTTACTAACATTTGCAGGCATAACTTCAGTGCTGGGCAATTTTACTGGCTGAGGTCAGACCGCTGGCGGTCTGCATATTAATCATGCTAGTCTATCCTTGATTGCTGAGAATGCTTTACTAGCAACATCACCAACAGCACCAATACCTTTATCACGAATGTTAATAGCTTTCATTCCCAGTTGCTTTGCAATTGGTATTGCTTTTGGGGCTATCCTTCTAAATAGACCCTGAACAATATCACTGAGTCCATCTCTGTAGATCGCTTTATACGTAGGTAATTGCGAATTTCTCACCCTGACCATTACAGGTCCACGTTGAGCATTATGCATGATCATCTTATTTTCTTGTCACTGATCTAATTGCATACCCTCAATCACTGCAGTAATCATCAACGATTTCAGCGATGAGGGACCGATAAACATTAATGTCCATGATACCGCCTGTAAATAATCTCTGACAAATAGCAGCTACTTCATTTATAATTTCTGGGAAATTATTACCAGCTCGCTTTCCTCCAATGAGGATTTCTAATCTATGTCAGAAATGACGTTATTGGGACAAAGTTTATAGAGACCACCACTAGACAGCCCACTTCCAGTGGCACCGGGGGAGGCAGGACTTGCATCATACCCTTCTTCTTCTCCTTTATTGTTTTACCTGCTTTATTGACCGATTGTTGTGATTGTTGTTTTTGTTGTGATTTTTGATGTTTTTGTTGTTGTTGTAATACTGGCCGTGGTTGTTGTAATACTGGCTGTGGTTGTTGTAATTGTTGTTGTAATTGTCGTCATTGTAACCAGGTAAAATATTTAGTTATTCCATCAATAAATGAAATATATCTTGTATCACTATTTTGGGCCTGATCAACTCTGTAGTGTTAAGTGAAATATCCATTTGTACCAGTTATCATGACTTACAGCATCATTAATGTACTCAGGTTTCAAAACTTTTTCTCTTTGGTCAAAACTTTGCACAGCGAATGCAGATAAATTGTTTACGCTGTCGATTTTTTTTATCATGGCAATACTCTCTATGGTAAATTTATAATTTATTTCAATTTTGACTCTTGCTTGTTCTGGTTCTGGTTCTGGTTCTTGTAAAAGTTCCTTTACATCAGATATTTCAGAACGAAGCTGCTCAAGTATTTCTTCTGTTTGTGGTTGTGGTTGAGCGCAGCTATTTCACCTAGAAGTTCTCTTAGAATCATTTTTGTTTTTTTAGTTCTTTATGCTATTTTTCCAGTTGCTTTAGCAGTTTGATCCAACTTGGGAAGAAGACCCACGGTAGCCTTCGTAACTGGTTTAAATAACTGTTCTGCACCTTCTGTAAATTCCATCCGAGACTCCTGATGCTCTTGTAATTTTTGCTTGACAGAATCACAAACAGGGAGATATTTTTTAATTGCATCTAGTTGCTGTCAAGCTAGTTTAGTTGTGTGAGATTCCATAGTTAGCATATTATATCAATAATAATGACTTAATTAAGCCATCTGACTGTTACCTTTTTTTTTACACCCATGAGGGGGACACCCAAGTAAATATAATTGACGCACACAAAAAAAAAAAACCCAATTAGAAGTCTCAGTGACGCTTGTATTTTTTCACCCGTTGTAGGAAGCTTTTTTTTGGTCTGAAATTCTGGTCTGTTCACCGTCTCTGCTGCTGGTATTGCACATGGGCCTATGATGTGGAGACAGTCTGGGTGTTCTAAAAATTCCTAGAATGGAATGGTGCATCTTGCATGGATGAGTTTTTCCATTAAGGAAGGGGTAATCAAAGCAACCTCATCCCTCCAACACCCCCAAAACTACATTTTTATAACATAAGAAATCAACAGCATTGAAAGTAATTTCAACAGAAAGCATCCTACTTGCCAAAATTTCTTGCATCATGTGAGTTATATCAGGCTCACTTGGGACTCTTTTCACTGTCAATGTTGAGATGTTTTCTTTTTTTCCTTTGTCTGATTTTAATTGTTACAATGACAGATAGAACACCAAATAACATGATACGCCTGGTTAGTTTCCAAGCCTTTGTGTGTTACATCACAGATGTGAAAGTCATTAAATGTATACTCTTGTATCTGTTACTGCATATGTAGCATATATGCCTTTTGCCTTTGCATGTGAACTTGTTATGAAGATAAATGGAAGATACGACAGAGACTACATTATGTAGTCCTCTTCCATTTATCAGAAGTACTGCATTTCATGTAAATTTTTACAATGAAAATAATTATCTTGTTTCAAAGTATGGAAAATTATGTGTAACAAACATTACGTGTCATTTTTGGGAAGAGATTATTTACGAAAAATAAAGGACCTGACATTGAGGAGAACTAAAAATGCTTCTACACGACCATCAATATTAATTTCATGTGCATCCCACATGACTGCACTAAAAACATTGTGCATGTGTCCAATATATTGTTTAAATCTGCCTAAGTGGGTAACTATGACACTAGCACAGGTATCCCATCATTGCTTGGCCTTACTCCACATATGCACCTTTCAAAAAAGTGCTATTCGTAATCATCATGACCTAATGCATACAAACAAGTGAATATAGTTTGTTTGCTTTTGCATGCCATTTCATTCAGTGTACCTTACATAGTTTTAGCTGAAACTTTTTTTTAAAGGAAAACCATTAAATGAATATTATAAAAAATTCAAACCATACTGTTTCAGTTTCAGAGGGATGTATTTTGGATTTAAATATTCACAATAATCATATCTTCAAGTGCTTTGATTGGTTTATTTCTGAAGAAGGAGCAAAGTTAGTCATTTTATCATTTAGCATGCTGTGTAGTTTTCTCTGCAGATGAAACATCTACATTTACATCTAGAGGGAGATGACTAGTACCCTTTTTTGATAAGTACATGTACACTTCCTGTACTTAAGTGGCATTGTGTTTCTCATCTCTACTCATGCCAAACTGTAGTTACTTTGTATTCAATAATTTTATACTTCTGTTTGATAGTACAAAGATGTCACTGGTTATGAAAATTGCAATAGTGACACCTGGCATTACACCTAGCATATACGTTAATATATGCAAACATTATTAAATGAAACAAAGATTGAAAATATATCCCAACCAGTACATGTCCAAAAGACTAATTCAAAATAAAAACACAGATGAGTAAAGTAAGACCTGGTAAAAAGGCTGGCATAGAAGGGGGGGCTCTCTATTTATACAAGATTCAATTACAGGATTCCTATGGTATTTAAGCCAGAATCCTGAGATTGCAGATTTGAACTGTTATCCAGATGAACGAGTTTTACATATTTATACTGAAAACCAAAGTGCTCAACTTGTACAAGCTAGTTCATTCAGTTCTGATTGTTTGCCTAACTGCTGCCACTCATCATGGGGCTTTTGTTGCTATAATGCAAAACTCATACATAATCATGCTCAGCATTAAGACGTTAGTGTTAGGACAGGTTGGCCTGGTGTCAGAATAATGTGACTGGGTGGGACATGATGCTACATGTCTGCAGCATGATGCCCCAGTGCTAGACATCACTAAAAGCTGTCACACTGCAGACATTGTAGTGATATGACAGTAAATTGTTAAAGCTGCATTAAAAATCCAAATCACACACACATACACACACATACATAATCATTGTGTTGTAAATAAAGACATTGACTGGCTGAAAATAATGGAAAATATTTCATTACAATTTGCAAAATTGAATACATGAATTAATGTAATTATTTGTGAACACTTCATTTCAGTTTTACTCTCTATGAAGGATACTAGTATGTATTATTTTAATATGATTGGAAAGATCGATACCTGATTATTTAGATGTACAAAAAGGCCACAGTTATTGTAATCATGTCAGTTTAATGTACATTTTATTGAAAATGACTGGTACCTTTTTTTTGTACACAGCGAATTTTGAAATGAATTCTCAGAATATATGCATCAAAGTTTGTTAATAAATAATTGAAGTATGCAGCAGATTTTCAATAAACACCTGCTTCATTTCTACTGTTTTATACAATAATTGTATATATATCAAATTCTCAAACATACTGATCTTTAAATATTTTAATAAGTCGTACACAAAATGAAACTTTTTCAGTAATAAAACAAACTTCTACTTACAAATAATTTAGTTTAAAAATTCTGATTTGTGTGGGTCAGCTATGTAGAAGAAATTAAAGGGAATGAAAAATTGCATGAATTAGTATTCCACATGGTGGCAGAAATTTTACATATATTTATAATAGCCCCTCTGTCTTTTGCATCATACAAAATTTTAATTTAAAAAAATCCATGGCTATATTTTCATAATAAAATTATATCCTCATGTTTAATGGGAGCTATGGAATACCAACACCTAAACAGAGAAGATGTTACATATTTGAAGGTAAAAAATTTAAGGTCACATGTTGTAATACAATGTAAAATGGGCAATGTCAGCACAATTAAATAGATAAAATTGCACATATGAACTTAAATAAACCACACAAGTTTATCCACAAAAGCTAGAAATGTGGATATTGATTTTAGTTTCAAGCTATAAAGAAAGGCTGCTGTGACTGAATAAAACAAAAACACTCTACCATTTGGACTATTTGAAAATGAATAGGATCAAAATGATTTATCATTTTAAATTTTCATTCTTGTCAGCAATCTGAAGCAATTCCTACACATTCATCACTACTAAAGTATTCAAAACCAGACACAAGGCAAACAATGTCATGTGATCACAAAATTTTGATGACAAAGATTCAATTTGTTCTGAGATATACAACTGATATATTGTTTTGGTGAGTTAGTCACATTACAATTTAGCTGGACACATTTTTAAAACTAAAATACTAAAGAAAGGACCTGAAACATTACAAAAGAGATCAAGTAAAACAACATCAATGCCAAGACAGATGTGTTTTAATTTATTACATAAACTGATGACAAATTTAATACAGCCCATTTGTTTTTGTACAATTATGATTTCTATGTACAAGATATAACAAATATTGTTATGTACTAACATAATAATATCATACAGATAGAGTGGATTATGTTGATATCTGTTGTCTTCGGGGTGGTTGTGGAACGATGGGAGGGAGTGGCAGCGAGTCATTCATAGGACGTAGTATTGGTGTGTGTCTGTCTAGAATGTCACTCACATCAAGACGAGGGGTTATCATCTTTGTGGCCACTGGCCTCAGAGCATTCTGACTTTGGGTTAACATGTCCATTCTTCTTATGTACTGAAATATTAAATTATATTCTCTTTCTTTGAAGTCAAATTTTTTGTGTGAATGATTGTAGCTATAATATAAAAAAGTCTGCATGGTATTTGAATCTCAGGTACAAAGGTTACACATAGAATGAAAACTTCTCTTCAAATGCATTTAAACATAACATATAAAGACAACTTTGAGGGTTAGGAATGAAATCATGAAAAATCTTGCTATTTGCTTTATAAGTTTGTTTCATAAGAACCTTTGAGAATAAAAGAATGGTTTTAAACATTACTATATATATATATATATATATATATATATATATATATATATATATATATATATATATATAATGGATAGGTGACAGAATAGAACTTTATGATAATCATGAAATTTTGGTTCCAAGATTTTTTAACAATTTTTTAACCAAAGCTAAACACAAATTTATGATGTCTGATCACTGATTTGACAATAGCCAGTTACATTTCATAATTTTCAGTGAGTCTAAGTGTAAAAATTGTATGTAGTCTTTGGGGCAAGGATTCAATAACATGTGGGCCTCAGATGACCTACTACAGGGTTTGGTGAAAATTGGCTTCTTATAGCTAATGAGAAAATACATTTTCCATCTGTTTGCTAGGGCAACAAAAAGGTTTCTAGGAAAGTCACATTTTCAGTAGAACCCATACTCTGGAACATTTATAAAACATCTCATCATACTGGTCCAGTAGCTTTCTAGGACATTTTATATTTTCCACCTGGCTGCTATGGAAGCCACAAAAAAGCAATTTTTGTATAATATATGTAAAGAAATACTTCTGCAACAAAAACAAAAAGAAGTGTTACTCAGAGTTGCAATGGAACCAAACTGTTGCAAAAACTCACAAATTTGATTCAAGATGTCGTAAGAAACAATGTCTTAAAGTTTTTAAAAAATAGCTCTATTAGGATATTATGCTGGATGAACAATGGATGCAGAATCGTAACTTAAGCTTAGCCTTCAGCTAAGTTAGCTAAACAATGTTGGCAGAAAATCAATGGCAGATAGAAAGTTATTTTGACCACATTTCTTAATTATAACATTGCATCACGGGGTGTAGTAGCCAGTAATTTACTAGGGCCTTGCATCAAGATGTGGAAGGTCAATATTAATCACATTTTCCTTCTGCCTGAATGTTCTTCAGTCTGATTACACTGCTCAAAACTACCATTCATCATTCTAGTGCATGTATATTATTTCATAGATGTAACTTTTATGTTTTTTGTCTCATTAACTTCATTTTCAACAGAGTGATAACCCTTGACAATTAATTTAATTTTTTTGCTTAAAAAACAGCACAGATTAAAGAACCAATCAATATATTCTTGTGCAATTTGATATGAACATTACTAACAGGCCTCGATGTGAATTTTATGGATTTATTTCTTGAGCAAAGCTCTTTGTATTCCACCCACTGCTAAAAGCTCAAATATTCACTGACATTGTTTACACTTACTCTGGCTGGCCCTTGTTTTACACGACCTCCCTCTCGAACCAATACTCCTGGAGATACTTCCATGGTTTCTATCTGAAAAGATCAAATAACCATATTTTAATAATAATAGTAATATTAGTATATTCTGAATAAGTATAATTATACATGCATTTTGACATCAGAAATTGCCAACTTAAGGGCTAAATAA
>JAECUM010020255.1:0-13775 GCA_016617855.1 Megalonaias nervosa
ATGGAACCGGTTTGAACAGGTTTAAATCGGTTAAAACCTGTCCAATAATGAACTAACATACATAATCGGCATGGAATTAAGCGGTTTGAACCGGTATTGAAACAGAATCATCTCCTCTGGACTGGTCTGAACCGGATGGAACCAGTTATAACCGGATGGAACCGGTTTGAACCGGTTTGAACCTGTTTAAACCGGATAAAATCCGTCCAACAATGAATAAACATACAAAATCGGCATGGAATAAACCGGTTTGAAGCTTTTCTGAACCAGAAAGAACTCCTCTGGACTGGTCTGAACCGGATATAACTAGTTAGAACCGGATGGAACCGGTTTGAACCGGTTTAAACCGGAGAAAATCAGTCCAATAGTGAATTAACATACAAAATCGGCATGGAATAAACCGGTTTGAACCGGTCAGTGAACTAGTATCAACTCCTCTGGACTGGACTGAACCGGATGGAACCAGTCAGAACCGGATGGAACCGGTTTGAACCGGTTTAAACCGGATGAAACCTGTCCAATAAACGATGAACATACAAAATCCGCATGGATTAAACCGGTTTGAACCGGTTATGAACCAGAATCAATTCCTCTTACTGGACTGAACCGGACGGAACCAGTTAGAACCGGATGGAACCGGTTTGAACCGGTTTAAACCGGATAAAACCTGTCCAATACTGAATTAAGATACAAAATGGGCATGGAATGAACTGGTTTGAAGCGGTTCTGAACCAGTATCAACTCCTCTGGACTGGTCTGAACCGGATGGATCCAGCTAGAAACGGATGGAACCGGTTTGAACCGGTTTAAATCGGATAAAATCTTTCCAATAATGAATTAACATACAAAATCGGCATGGAATAAACCGGTTTGAAGCGGTTCTGTACCAGAATCGTCTCCTCTGCACTGGTCTGAACCAGATGGAACTAGTTAGAACCGGATGGAACAGTTTTGAACCGGTTTAAACCGGATAAAACCTGTCGAATAATGACTTAACATACAACATCGGCATGGAATGAACCGGTTTGAACCGGTGATGAACCAGTATCAACTCCTCTGGACTGGTCTGAACCGGATGGAACCAGTTACAACCGGATGGAACCGGTTTGAACCGGTTTAAACCGGATAAAACCTGTCCAATAATGAATTATCATACAAAATCGGCATGAAATAAACCGTTTTGAACCGGATATGAACCAGGATGATCTCCACTGGACTGGTCTGAACCGGATGGAGCCAGTCAGAAACGGATGGAACCGGTTTGAACCGGTTTAAACCGGATAAAACCTGTCCAATAATGACTGAACATTCAACATCGGCATGGAATTAACTGGTTTGAACCGGTTATGAACCAGAATCATCTCCTGTGGACTGGTGGGAACCGGATGGAACCAGTTACAACCTGATTGAACGGGTTTGAACCGGTGTAAACCGGATAAAAATTGTCCAATAGTGAATTAACATACAAAATCGGCATGGAATAAACCGGTTTAAACCGGTATTGAATCAGAATCATCTCCTCTGGACTGGTCTGAACCGGTTGGAACCAGTTATAAGCGGATGGAACCGGTTTGAACCGTTGTAAACCGGATAAAATCTGTCCAATAGTGAATTAACATACAAAATCGGCATGGAATAAACCGGTTTGAAGCGGTTCCGAACCAGTATCAACTGCTCTGGGCTGGTCTCAATCGGATGGAACCAGCTAGAAACGGATGGAATCGGTTTGAACAAGTTTAAATCGGTTAAAACCTGTCCAGTAATGAACTAACATACAAAATCGGGATGGAATTAACCGGTTTGAATCGGTATTGAAACAGAATCATCTCCTCTGGACTGGTCTGAACCGGATGGAACCAGTTATAACCGGATGGAACCGGTTTCAACTGGTTTGAACCTGTATAAACCGGATAAAATCTGTCCAACAATGAATAAACATAAAAAATCGGCATGGAATAAACCGGTTTGAAGCTTTTCTGAACCAGAAGGATCTCCCCTGGACTGGTCTGAACCGGATATCACTAGTTAGAACGGGATGGAACCTGTTTGAACCGGTTTAAACCGGATAAAATCTGTTCAATAGTGAATTAACATACAAAATCGGCATGGAATAAACCGGTTTGAACCGGTCATGAACAGTATCAACTCCTCTGGACTGGTCTGAACCGAATGGAACCAGTTATAAAGGGATGGAACCGGTTTGAACCGGTTTGAACCGGAGAAACCTGTCCAATAATGAATTATGATACAAAATCGGCATGGAATAAACCGGTTTGAACCGGTTGTGAACCAGTATGATCTCCACTGGACTGGTTTCAACCGGATGGAACCAGAAAGAACCGGATGAAACCGGTTTGAACCGGTTTAAACCGCATAAAACCTGTCCAATGATCGATGAAGATATAAAATCAGCATGGAATAAACCGGTTTGAACCGGTTATGAACCAATATCAACCCCTCTTACTGGACTGAACCGGACGGAACCAGTTAGAACCGGATGGAACCGGTTTGAACCGGTTTGAACCGGTTTAAACGGGATAAAATCTGTCCAATAATGAATTAACATACAAAATCGGCATGGAATAAACCGGTTTGAAGCGGTTCTGAACCGGTAGTAACTGCTCTGGACAGGTCTGAACCGGATGGAACCAGTTAGAACCGGATGGAACCGGTTTGATCCGGTTTAAACCGGATAAAATCTGCCCAATAGTGAATTAACATACAAAATCGGCATGGAATAAACCGGTTCGAAGCGGTTCCGAACCAGTATCAACTCCTCTGGACTGGTCTCAACCGGATGGAACCAGCTAGACACGGATGGAACCGGTTTGAACCGGTTTAAATCGGTTAAAACCTGTCCAATAATGAACTAACATAAAAAATCGGCATGGAATTAAAAGGTTTGAACTGGTATTGAACAAGAATCATCTCCTCTGGACTGGTCTGAACCGGATGGAACGAGTTATAACCGGACGGAACCGGTTTGAACCGGTTTGAACCGGATAAAATCTGTCCAATAATGAATTAAGATACAAAATTGGAATGGAATAAACCGGTTTGAAGCGGCTCTGAACCAGCAGCAACTCCTCTGGACTGGTCTCAACCGGATGGAACCAGCTAGAAACGGATGGAACCGGTTTGAACCGGTTTGAACCGGATAAAACCTGTCAAATAATGATTGAACATACAACATCGGCATGGAACAAACCGGTTTGATCCGGTCATGAACCAGTATGAACTCCTCTGCACTGGTCTGAATCGGATGGAAACGGTTAGGACCGGTTGGAACCGGACTGAACCGGTGTAAACCGGATAAAACCTGTCCAATAATGAATTATCATACAAAATCGGCATAGAATAAACCGGTTTGAACCGGTTATGAACCAGGATGATCTCAACTGGACTGGTCTGAACCGGATGGAACCTGTCAGAACCGGATGGAACCGGTTTGAACGGTTTTAAACCGGATAAAATCTATCCATTAGTGAATTAACATACAACATCGGCACGGAATAAACCGGTTTGAACCGGTCATGAACCAGTATCAACTCCTCTGGGCTGGTCTGTACCGGATGGATCCAGTTAGAACCGGATGGAACCGGTTTGAACCGGATAAATCCTGTCCAATAATGAATTGACATACAAAATCGGCATGGAATAAACCGGTTTGAAGCGGTTCTGAACCAGTAATAACTCCTCTGGACTGGTTTGAACCGGATGGAACCAGTTAGAACCGGATGGAACCGGTTTGAACCGGTTCAAACCGGATGAAACCTGTCCAATAATGAATTGACATACAAAATCGGCATGGAATAAACCGGTTTGAACCGGTCATGAACCAGAATCATCTCCTCTGGATTGGTCTGAACCGGATGGAACCAGTTATAACCGGATGGAACCGGTTTGAACCGGTTTAAACCTAATAACATCTGTCCAATAGTGAATTAACATACAAAATCATCATGGAATAAAACGGGTTGAACCGGTTCTGAACCAGTAGCAACTCCTCTGGACTGGTCTGAACTGGATATAACCAGTTAGAACCGGATGGAACCGGTTTGAACCGGTTGAAACCGGATAAAACCTGTCGAATAATGACTGAACATACAACATCGGCATGGAATAAACCGGTGTGAACCGGTCATGAACCAGGATCATCTCCTCTGGACTGGTCTGAACCGGATGGAACCAGTTTTAACCGGATGGAACCGGTTTGAACCGGTTTGAACCTGTTCAAAGCGGAAAAAATCTGTCCAACAATGAATAAACATAAAAAATCGGCATGGAATAAACCGGTTTGAAGCTTTTCTGAACCAGAAGGAACTCCTCTGGACTGGTCTGAACCGGATGGAACCAGTTAGAACCGGATGGAGCCGGTTTGAACCGGTTCAAACCGGATAAAGCCTGTCCATTAATGAATTAACACACAAAATCGGCATGGAATAAACCGGTGTGAACCGGTTATGAACCAGAATCATCTCCTCCGGACTGGTCTGAACCGGATGGAACCAGTTATAACCGGATGGAACCGGTTTGAACCTTATTAAACCGGATAAAATCTGTCCAATAGTGAATTAACATACAAAATCGGCATGGAATAAAACGGTTTGAACCGGTTCTGAACCAGAATCAACTCCTCTGGACTGGTCTGAACCGGATGGAACCAGTTAGAACCGGATGGATCCGGTTTGAAACGGTTTAAACCGGATAAAACCTGTCCAATAATCGATGAACATAAAAAATCAGCATGGAATAGACTGGTTTGAACCGGTTATGAACCAATATCAACTCCTCTGACTGGACTGAACCGGACGGAACCAGTTAGAACTGGATGGAACCGGATAAAACCTGTCCAATAGTGAATTGACATACAAAATCGGCATGGAATAAACCGGTTTGAAGCGGTTCTGAACCAGTATCAACTCCTCTGAACTAGTCTCAACCGGATGGAACCAGCTAGAAATGGATGGAACCGGGTTGAACCGGTTTGAACCGGTTTAAACGGGATAAAATCTTTCCAATAATGAATTAACATACAAAATCGGTATGGAATAAACCGGTTTGAACCGGTCATGAACCAGTATCAACTCCTCTGGACTGGTTTGAACCAGGTATAACCAGTTAGAACCGGATGGAACCGGTTTGAACCGGTTTAAACCGGATAAAACGTGTGCAATAATGATTTAACATACAACATCGGAATGGAATAAACCGGTTTGAACCGGTCATGAACCAGTATCAACTCCTCTGGACTGGTCTGAACCGGATGGAACCAGTTAGAACCGGATGGAACCGGTTTGAACCGGTTCAAACCGGATAAAACCCGTCCAATAATGAATTAACATACAAAATCGGCATGGAATAAACCGGTGTGAACCGGTTATGAACCAGAATCATCTCCTCTGGACTGGTCTGAACCGGATGGAACCAGTTATATTTGGATTTAACCGGATTGAACCGGTTTAAGGCGGATAAAATCTGTCCAATAGTGAATTAACATACAAAATCGGCATGGAATAAAACGGTTTGAACCGGTTCTGAACCAATATCAACTCCTCTGGACTTGTCTGTTCCGGATATAACCAGTTAGAACCTAATGGAACCGGTTTGAACCGGTTGACACCGGATGAAACCTGTCCAATAATGACTGAACATACAACATCGGCATGGAATAAACCGGTTTGAACCGGTCATGAACCAGTATCAACTCCTCTGGACTGGTCTGAACCGGATCTAACCAGGTATAACCGGATGGAACCGGTTTGAGGCGGTTTAAACCGGATAAAATCTGTCCAATAGTGAATTAACTTGCAAAATCGGCATGGAATAAACCGGTTTGAAGTGGTTCCGAAAAGTATCAACTCCTCTGGACTGGTCTCAATCGGATGGAACCAGTTAGAAACGGATGGAACCGGTTTGAACCGGTTTAAATCGGTTAAAACCTGTCCAATAACGAACTAACATACAAAATCGGGATGGAATTAACCGGTTTGAACCGGTATTGAAACAGAACCGGATATAACTAGTTAGAACCGGATGGAACCGGTTTGAACCGGTTTAAACGGGATAAAATCTGTCCAATAGTGAATTAACATACAAAATCGGCATGGAATAAACCGGTTTGAACCGGTCATGAACCAGTATCAACTCCTCTGGACTGGTCTGAACCGGATATAACTAGTTAGAACCGGATGGAACCGGTTTGAACCGTTTTAAACCGGATAAAATCAGTCCAATAGTGAATTAACATACAAAATCGGCATGGAATAAACCGGTTTGAACCGGTCAGTGAACCAGTATCAACTCCTCTGGACTGGTCTGAACCGGATGGAACCAGTGAGAACCGGATGGAACCGGTTTGAACCGGTTTAAACCGGATAAAACCTGTCCAATAATCGATGAAGATATAAAATCAGCATGGAATAAACCGGTTTGAACCGGTTATGAACCAATATCAACTCCTCTGACTGGACTGAACCGGACGGAATCCGTTAGAACCGGATGGAACGGGTTTGAACCGGTTTAAACCGGATAAAACCGGTCCAATAATGAATTATCATACAAAATCGGCATGGAATAAACCGGTTTGAACCGGTTATGAACCAGGATGATCTCCACTGGAATGGTCTGAACCGGATGGAACCAGTCAGAACCGGATGGAACCGGTTTGAACCGGTTTGAACCGGATAAAACTTGTCCAATAATCGATGAACATACAAAATCCGCATGGATTAAACCGGTTTGAACCGGTTATGAACCAGTATCAATTCCTCTTACTGGACTGAACCGGACGGAACCAGTTAGAACCGGATGGAACCGGTTTGAACCGGTTTAAACCGGATAAAACCTGTCCAATAGTGAATTAACATACAAAATGGGCATGGAATGAACTGGTTTGAAGCGGTTCTGAACCAGTATCAACTCCTCTGGACTGGTCTGAACCGGATGGATCCAGCTAGAAACGGATGGAACCGGTTTGAACCGGTTTAAATCGGATAAAATCTGTCCAATAATGAATTAACATAAAAAATCGGCATGGAATAAACCGGTTTGAAGCGGCTCTGAACCAGAATCGTCTCCTCTGGACTGGTCTGAACCAGATGGAACTAGTTAGAACCGGATGGAACCGTTTTGAACCGGTTTAAACCGGATAAAACCTGTCCAATAATGACTGAACATACAACATCGGCATTGAATAAACCGGTTTGAACCGGTCATGAACCAGTATCAACTCCTCTGGACTGGTCTGAACCGAATGGAACCAGATACAACCGGATGGAACCGGTTTGAACCGGTTTAAACCGGATAAAACCTGTCCAATAATGAATTATCATACAAAATCGGCAAGAAATAAACCGGTTAGAACCGGATATGAACCAGAGTGATCTCCACTGGACTGGTCTGAACCGGACGGAGCAAGTCAGAAAAGTATGGAACCGGTTTGAACCGGTTTAAACGGGATAAAACCTGCCCAATAATCGATGAACATACAAAATCCGCATGGATTACACCGGTTTTAACCGGTTATGAACCAGAATCAACTCCTCTTACTGGACTGAACCGGACGGAACCAGTTAGAACCGGAAGGATCCGGTTTGAACCGGTTTAAATCGGTTAAAACCTGTCCAATAATGAACTAACATACAAAATCGGCATGGATTAAACCGGTTTGAACCGGTCATGAGACAGTATCAACTCCTCTGGACTGGTCTGAACCTGATGGAACCAGTTAGAAACGGATGGAACCGGTATGAACCGGTTTGAACCGGAGAAAACCTGTCCAATAATGTATTATCATACAAAATCGGCATGGAATAAACCGGTTTGAACCGGTAATGAACCAGTATGATTTCCACTGGACTGGTTTGAACCGGATGGAACCAGTCAGAACCGGATGGAACCGGTTTGAATCGGTTTAAACCGGATAAAACCTGTCCAATAATCGATGAAGATACAAAATCAGCATGGAATAAACCGGTTCGAACCGGTTATGAACCAAAATCAACTCCTCTGACTGCACTGAACCGGACGGAACAAGTTAGAACCGGATGGAACCGGTTTGAATCGGTTTGAACCGGATAAAACCTGTCAATAGTGAATTAATATACAAAATCGGCATGGAATAAACCGGTTTGAAGCGGTTCTGAACCAGTATCAACTCTTTTGGACTGGACTGAACCGGACGGAACCAGTTAGAACCGGATGGAACCGGTTTGAACCGGTTCAAACCGGATAAAACCTGTCCAATAGTGAATTAACATACAAAATCAGCATGGAATAAACCGGTTTGAACCGGTATTGAACCAGAATCATCTCCTCTGGACTGGTGTGAACCGAATGTTACCTATTAGAACCGGATGGAACCGGTTTGAACCGGTTTGAAACGGTTTAAACGGGATAAAGTCTGTCCAATAATGAATTAACATACAACATCGGCATGGAATAAACGGGTTTGAAGCGGTTCTGAACCAGTAGCAAGTCGTCTGGACTGGTCTGAACCGGAGATAACCAGTTAGAACCGGATGGAACCGGTTTGAACCGGTTTAAACCGGATAAAATCTGTCCAATTGTGAATTAACATACAAAATCGGCATGGAATAAACCGGTTTGAACCGGTATTGAAACAGAATCATCTCCTCTGGACTGAACTGAACCGGATGGAACCGTTTATAACCGGATGGAACCGGTTTGAACCGGTTTAAACGGAATAAAATCTGTCCAATAATGAACTAACATACGAAATCTGCATGGAATTATCCGGATTCAACCGGTATTGAACCAGAATCATCTCCTCTGGACTGGTCTGAACCGGAGGGAACCAGTTATAACCGGATGGAACCGGTTTGAACCGGTTTGAACGGGACAAAATCTGTCCAATAATGAATTAACATACAAAATCGGCATGAAATAAACCGGTTTGAACCGGTTATGAACCAGAATCATCTCCTCTGGACTGGTCTGAACCGGATGGAACCAGTTAGAACCGGATGGAACCGGTTTGAACCGGTTTAAACCGGATAAAATCTGTCCAATAGTGTTTTGACATTCAAAATCGGCATGGAATAAAAAGCTTTGAACCGGTATTGAACCAGAATCATCTCCTCTGGACTGGTCTGAACCGGATGGAACCGTTTATAACCGGATGGAACCGTTTTGAACCGGTTTGAACCATTTTAAACCGGATAAAATCTGTCCAATAATGAACTAACATACAAAATCGGCATGGAATTATCGGGATTGAACCGGTATTGAACCAGAATCATCTCCTCTGGACTGGTCTGAACCGGATGGAACCAGGTATAACCGGATGGATCCGGTTTGAACCGGTTTGAACCGGTTTAAACGGGATAAAATCTATCCAATAATGAATTAACAGACAAAATCGGCATGGAATAAACCGGTTTGAGGCGGTTCTGAACCAGTATCAACTCCTTTGGACTGGTCTGAACCGGATATAACCAGTTAGAACCGGATGGAACCGGTTTGAACCGGTTTAAACCGGAAAAAACCTGTAAAATAATGATTGAACATACAACATCGGCATGGAATAAACCGGTTTGAACCGGTCATGAACCAGAATCATCTCCTCTGGACTTGTCTGAACCGGATATAACTAGTCATAACCGGATGGAACCGGTTTCAACCGGTTTAAACCGGATAAAATCTGTCCAATAGTTAATTAACATACAAAATCGGCATGGAATAAACCGGTTTGAAGCGGATCTGAACCAGTATCAAGTCGTCTGGACTGGTCTCAACCGGATGGAATCAGCTAGAAACGGATGGAACCGGTTTGAACCGGTTTAAACCGGATAAAACCTGTCCAATAATGAATTATCATACAAAATCGGCATGGAATAAACCGGTTAGAACCGGTTATGAACCAGTATCAACTCCTCTGGACTGGTCTGAACCGGATGGAATCTGTTATAACCGGATGGAACCGGTTTGAACCGGTTTGAACCGGTTTAAACCGGATAAAATCTGTCTAATAATGAATTAACATACAAAATCGGCATGGAATAAACCGGTTTGAAGCGGTTCTAAACCAGTAGCTACTCCTCTGGAGTGGTCTGAACCGGATGGAACCAGTTAGAACCGGATGGAACCGGTTTGAACCTGTTCAAACCGGATGAAACCTGTCCAATAATGAATTGACCTACAAAATCGGCAGGGAATAAACCGGTTTGAACCGGTTATGAACGAGAATCATCTCCTCTGGATTGGTCCGAACCGGATGGAACCAGTTATAACCGGATGGAACCGGTTTGAACCGGTTTAAACCTAATAAAATCTGTCCAACAGTGAACTAACATACAAAATCATCATGGGATAAAACGGGTTGAACCGGTTCTGAACCAGTAGCAACTCCTCTGGACTGGTCTGAACCGGATATAACCAGTTAGAACCGGATGGAACCGGTTTGAAGCGGTTGAAACCGGATAAAACCTGTCCAATAATGACTGAACATACTACATCGGCATGGAATAAACCGGTTTGAACCGGTCATGAACCAGTATCAACTCCTCTGGACTGGTCTGAACCGGATGGAACTAGGTATAACCGGATGGAGCCGGTTTGAGGCGGTTTAAACCGGACAAAATCTGTCATATAGTGAATTAACATACAAAATCGGCATGGAATAAACCGGTTTGAAGCGGTTCCGAACCAGTATCATCTCCTCTGGACTGGTCTCAATCGGATGGAACCAGCTAGAAACGGATGGAACCGGTTTGAACCGGTTTAAATCGGTTAAAACCTGTCCAACAATGAACTAACATACAAAATCGACATGGAATTATCCGCTTCCAACCGGTATTGAACCAGAATCCTCTCCTCTGGACTGGTCTGAACCGGATGGAACCAGTTATAATCGGATGGAACCGGTTTGAACCGGTTTGAACCGGTTTAAACGGGATAAAATCTGTCCAAAAATGAATTAACATACAAAATCGGCATGGAATAAACCGGTTTCAACCGGTCATGAACCAGTATCAACTCCTCTGGGCTGGTCTGAACCGGATATAACCAGTTAGAACCGGATGGAACCGGTTTGAACCGGTTTAAACCGGATAAAACCTGTCCAATAATTACTGAACTTACAACATCGGCATGGAATAAACCGGTTTGAACCGGTCATGAACCAGTGTCAACTCCTCTGGACTGGTCTGAACCGGATGGAACCAGTTGGAACCGGATGGAACCGGTTTGAACCGGTTTGAACCGGATAAAACCTGTCCAATAATGAATTATCATACAAAATCGGCATGGAATAAACCGGTTTAAACCGGTTATGAACCAGTATGATCTCCATTGGACTGGTTTGATCCGGAAGGAACCAGTCAGAACCGGATGGAACCGGTTTGAAACGGTTTAAACCGGATAAAACCTGTCCAATAGTGAATTAACATACAACATCGGCATGGAATAAACCGGTTTGAACCGGTCATGAACCAGTATCAACTCCTCTGGACTGGTCTGAACCGGATCTAACCAGGTATAACCGGATGGAACCGGTTTGAGGCGGTTTAAACCGGATAAAATCTGTCCAATAGTGAATTAACTTGCAAAATCGGCATGGAATAAACCGGTTTGAAGTGGTTCCGAAAAGTATCAACTCCTCTGGACTGGTCTCAATCGGATGGAACCAGTTAGAAACGGATGGAACCGGTTTGAACCGGTTTAAATCGGTTAAAACCTGTCCAATAACGAACTAACATACAAAATCGGGATGGAATTAACCGGTTTGAACCGGTATTGAAACAGAACCGGATATAACTAGTTAGAACCGGATGGAACCGGTTTGAACCGGTTTAAACGGGATAAAATCTGTCCAATAGTGAATTAACATACAAAATCGGCATGGAATAAACCGGTTTGAACCGGTCATGAACCAGTATCAACTCCTCTGGACTGGTCTGAACCGGATATAACTAGTTAGAACCGGATGGAACCGGTTTGAACCGTTTTAAACCGGATAAAATCAGTCCAATAGTGAATTAACATACAAAATCGGCATGGAATAAACCGGTTTGAACCGGTCAGTGAACCAGTATCAACTCCTCTGGACTGGTCTGAACCGGATGGAACCAGTGAGAACCGGATGGAACCGGTTTGAACCGGTTTAAACCGGATAAAACCTGTCCAATAATCGATGAAGATATAAAATCAGCATGGAATAAACCGGTTTGAACCGGTTATGAACCAATATCAACTCCTCTGACTGGACTGAACCGGACGGAACCCGTTAGAACCGGATGGAACGGGTTTGAACCGGTTTAATCCGGATAAAACCGGTCCAATAATGAATTATCATACAAAATCGGCATGGAATAAACCGGTTTGAACCGGTTATGAACCAGGATGATCTCCACTGGAATGGTCTGAACCGGATGGAACCAGTCAGAACCGGATGGAACCGGTTTGAACCGGTTTGAACCGGATAAAACTTGTCCAATAATCGATGAACCTACAAAATCCGCATGGATTAAACCGGTTTGAACCGGTTATGAACCAGTATCAATTCCTCTTACTGGACTGAACCGGACGGAACCAGTTAGAACCGGATGGAACCGGTTTGAACCGGTTTAAACCGGATAAAACCTGTCCAATAGTGAATTAACATACAAAATGGGCATGGAATGAACTGGTTTGAAGCGGTTCTGAACCAGTATCAACTCCTCTGGACTGGTCTGAACCGGATGGATCCAGCTAGAAACGGATGGAACCGGTTTGAACCGGTTTAAATCGGATAAAATCTGTCCAATAATGAATTAACATACAAAATCGGCATGGAATAAACCGGTTTGAAGCGGCTCTGAACCAGAATCGTCTCCTCTGGACTGGTCTGAACCAGATGGAACTAGTTAGAACCGGATGGAACCGTTTTGAACCGGTTTAAACCGGATAAAACCTGTCCAATAATGACTGAACATACAACATCGGCATTGAATAAACCGGTTTGAACCGGTCATGAACCAGTATCAACTCCTCTGGACTGGTCTGAACCGGATGGAACCAGATACAACCGGATGGAACCGGTTTGAACCGGTTTAAACCGGATAAAACCTGTCCAATAATGAATTATCATACAAAATCGGCAAGAAATAAACCGGTTAGAACCGGATATGAACCAGGGTGATCTCCACTGGACTGGTCTGAACCGGACGGAGCAAGTCAGAAAAGTATGGAACCGGTTTGAACCGGTTTAAACGGGATAAAACCTGCCCAATAATCGATGAACATACAAAATCCGCATGGATTACACCGGTTTGAACCGGTTATGAACCAGAATCAACTCCTCTTACTGGACTGAACCAGACGGAACCAGTTAGAACCGGAAGGATCCGGTTTGAACCGGTTTAAATCGGTTAAAACCTGTCCAATAATGAACTAACATACAAAATCGGCATGGATTAAACCGGTTTGAACCGGTCATGAAACAGTATAAACTCCTCTGGACTGGTCTGAACCTGATGGAACCAGTTAGAAACGGATGGAACCGGTATGAACCGGTTTGAACCGGAGAAAACCTGTCCAATAATGTATTATCATCCAAAATCGGCATGGAATAAACCGGTTTGAACCGGTAATAAACCAGTATGATTTCCACTGGACTGGTTTGAACCGGATGGAACCAGTCAGAACCGGATGGAACCGGTTTGAATCGGTTTAAACCGGATAAAACCTGTCCAATAATCGATGAAGATACAAAATCAGCATGGAATAAACCGGTTTGAACCGGTTATGAACCAAAATCAACTCCTCTGACTGCA